>JBBPBX010082427.1:0-15738 GCA_038048925.1 Garcialebias charrua | reverse complement strand
CCTCCTTCAGCTGGGCGATCTGCTTCTTCAAGGAAGAGATGTACTGGCGATGCTGCTCCTCGCGCTCCTGGAGGAGCATTTGGTAAGTGTGGACGGCTGGTGGGCCCCGGCTCTGGGCCCCTGCTCCACCAGTTCCACCGGGTCCCGCTCCAATAACCGGGCCCGTGCCTCCGAGGTTAGGGCGGTCGGACTCTGCGTGAGGTAACACATGACTCAGCGGAGGGCTGTTGGAGTGTGGAGGACTGCAGGTCATCAGGTAGAGGAGGGACAGAGAGCAGCAGAGGAGCACCAGTACGCCCCCGATGCGGGACACCCACGTTAGTAGTCCACGCCTCAACATAGCTGCAGGTAGCATCAAAAACTGCAGAAATATCATGTAACCTCACACTGTGCCGCCTCAATCACAACAGTCCACCTTCCATCCTGTTCCATCAGCCAACGAGGCGGCGAGCGGCTTATCAGAGTGAAGTCGTTTAGTCCTAATTAGGTCATCGCTTCTTGGCTGTTTGTTACTATAAACTGTTTTCTCACTGGAAACATAAATGAATGAGTCAAAGCTAGTAAAAAAAGGAAAGAAAAAGATGTTCCTTGCTGTTGGTTCACATAGTTTCATGGTCTGTTGGAGGACTTGTTTCCAGACATCATTACGATATGTATGACTCATATGTGACTCATCTAGTTGCCTGTACCCCGACTCCCTTCAGTCCAGACTGCCGTCTTCCTGTCCGGGAATGATATACGCACACGCCAGGGTGAAGCCGCAACTTAACCAGATCCTGTGGTCAGAGGTGGGTCTTTCTGTATTCCTGATGGAGGACACAATAGGAAAGAGACAGAAAGGTTTGTCATTAGAGCCTCAGTCGTTCGTCAAATCCAGACATTTAAAATGCAACAAATCAGATTTAGCCTCCGCACTTTGACACGCTGGGTTTAGAGTGGTAAACAGTTGCACCGCCTTTACCAAGTTAAGCGTTCATTCTGGGCTTCAGCAGGCAATAAAACAATGATGATACTGATTATAGTTGTGAGGCGGTCGGCACTGTATAAGAGATGAATTGTTGAAATTAGACTGCTTTTATGTACAGTAACACATTTATATTATACCAAACAAATAAAGAGCTTGTTGTGTCATACTGGTTACATCACAATTAATCATTTGTAACACAATTAGCCAAAAGGAATATGGTGACGCATTTCCCTTAGAATAAACTGCAATGACGTTAATAAAGAGCCGTCTGTTTAATTAAACAACATCCAGAGCGTTTCACTTCATCCATCCACACCAATGACACTTGCTTCAACTTTAAACTGGTGAAGGATAAACAGTGTAAGCTTGTTAAAACACTAAAATGGAAATTAAAAGAAAATTAAAAGATTAAAAAATATATATTTTTCATTTCTAATTAAGATAAAAATGTTAAGGAAGAAGCTGTAAAGAGGAAAGGACACATCTTTCTTGCTTAGCAAATAAGTCCACAGTTCCCAGGATGACACAGATGTGCGCAGTAACCATGGTATGACTGATGTGCACATCTGCACCAATGAATAATACATGCTGGCTTAGGAGCTGAAATCATATCAAACAAAATGTAAGTCTTTAATTCACTTTGAAATGTGTTGCTTCACTTCCAAATGCTTTGTTACGTTTATAAAGAGTTTTTAGTTGTATAAATAGAAAACCTCAAGTTTTAAAACTTTTTTAAATTGTAGATTTTTGGGCATTTGGGGATCCTTCCTCACTCACTTAGACAAAACCAGCTACTGTATTTTCTGGCATACAAACATATATGTCACAGTTTTTTGCATAGATTTGTCAGTCCTGTGACTTATAAGGCGACTTATACAGTATATGTTTTTTTCCCCATATTCATAACGCAATTTTTGACTGACACTTTAAATTTCTAAGAACTGCAAAGCGAGTCCTCCCGTGTGCACTTGCTTCACTCAGCTGGTGCAGGCGGAGGAACGCTGGAGAGCTATCAGCTCCGGCCACTTTGGATGGATAGATGGATGGATGGATGGATGGATGGACTGGATGGATGGCGCCACACTGCCCTGGTGAAAATAAGCTGTTTTGGCCATTAAATAAACTCATAATAACTGCAATTTATATGCTGAAGCGACTTAGACATGTTTTTTTCCCTCTTCGTGTTGCTTTTTTTAGACTGATGCGACTTATACGCTGGAAAATACGGTAGTTTACCCGTGACATTTTTATTTAGTGAACTTTGATGGAGACTAAATCAGTGGCGTCCGGTCCTGGTCCCCAGCGGCTGCTATCCTGAATGTTTTTGGACATTTATGTGTTACAGCACATCTAAATGAAGGAGTCATTA
The DNA here is from genome assembly GCA_038048925.1 of Garcialebias charrua. Lineage (NCBI taxonomy): Eukaryota > Metazoa > Chordata > Actinopteri > Cyprinodontiformes > Rivulidae > Garcialebias > Garcialebias charrua. The sequence continues at coordinate 13,402 of JBBPBX010082427.1, read as the reverse complement.
AAGCTACAGTCTGCAGTTCTGTAGTGCAGTCTGTAAGATTAGAGTCATTAAAGCTACAGTCTGCAGTTCTGTAGTGCAGTCTGTAAGTTTTCTAAAAATATATTTTTAACATATTTCTTCACTCTGTCACTATCTCCTGACAGACTGATGTTAGACAAAGTAATCTCTGAAAAAAACTATAGTCCCCTTGCTTCTCCAGGTGTTACTAAAAGCATTTCTAAAAAGCCACAGTGACCCGCCGTTAACCAGCCAATAAAAACAGAGCTTCTCACGCTCCTAACCCACGCCCCCGCCTGTCCCAGCCCCAGCGGCCGCGCAGGTTCTCGTTCAAAGGATTGCAAAGCGATGCAAAACTGTTTTGTATGTGACACAAATGTATTAAATTCCCCTTCTTCATCCCTGATCTGGACTTTTCTTTTGTTTTTTTGCCAAAAGTCAAGTGATCGCTTCCTCCTCCACTGATCCATGACTGAAATGAGGAAATGGATGAATTTGTCACGAGCGAATTAAACTCGGGTTCAACGTGGCTGCGCGAGGCTCAGCAGATTTCATGGTGTTCTGGTGTGCTGGACCAGCGCTCCATGTTTTTATTTTATTTTTTAGAACGTTTTATTAACATATAATCACAGAACTTCGCAGCGGCTGCCACAGGACATGTAGTGGAGGCGGAGCATTCGGAAACTGCAGCGAGAGCAAGGGGGAGCAGAGCCATATATGGCTCTGAGTGGGGAGGGACCAGAATGCTTTCCCTGTTGAAAATTTTTCTAAGTCCTGCATTCTACAAAAACTGCAGAGTGCAGCTTTAACATCTACAGGTATCTCCCGCAGAACATGAGGAAGCCCTGAAGATGCAATTTAACGACAGAATCAGGTGTTTTGGGTCGAGGAAACAACATGCAGGATAGTGGCCCTCAAGGACCAGGATTGGCATAATGCACTATTTTTATATTTACTTTTCATGTCTAGGTCTGTGTTTGCTTTCTACTTGTATTTTTATTTTAATAATAATTACCACCTGCAGCCAAAGATAAAGTGACCAGTGTTTTTAGCTCATTTCTGTGTTTGTTTGTCTGCAGCTTTAACAAAATATCTCATGAACCACTGGATTTTAATGAAGCTCTAAAAAAAAAAAGCACTCAATGGAGGAATTTCTATACTGACTAATCCGAGACACTTTGGAGTCAAATCAATAACGCTTAATGGGACTTTTGCACACTTGAAATTAATAAAACAGACTTTGCTCAAATTGATACTGATCACAAAATATTTTCAGCATGGATCCTGTGAGAAAGACGCCAGCGCTGGTTCTTCATATTTGTCAGCGCAAATGCAAGTCTTGTGCATGAAAATGTTCAGCTGGGCAGTGTTTCAGGTCTGTAAACGTGTCTCTGTGTCAGTGTCTGTCGCTCTCCCTGCTCTGCACACAGACAGCTCTTTGAGCGCCTGAAGCTGAGGCTAATGAAAGGATTAGTATGTGGAAGGAGTGAATACTGAACTTTGTGAATACTGTATGGAGGAATCAGGAGACACGGGGCTGCCTCTCCAGCAGGACCCCCACTGCCGCAGGAATGCTGGAGGAGAAAGTGCTCAGGGAGACGCAGGCGAGGCTGCAGGGTGAGAGCGTCTGCGGAGACAGCGCATCATCATCAATTACAGCACAACTCTCAGGAGGTCCCTGTGGAGCCATCGATCCTACAAGACATTTATCATATACTGTATAGGTTTCATGAATTTTTACACATTGGATTATTAAAATTTTAAAAATAGCCCAAATAAAAACTATTCTAATAAAGCAAACTGAAAACGGACACCAAACTGGTCCAACAATCTCACACTTCTCCATCCTACAGAGCTATTTTTCCCTCCAGCCACACTGCAGAGACATGCTGCCTTCAGGAAACCCTTGTTGAGAACATCACAGGCACAACAGAAGCATGGATCACCTGTGGCGAGGCAATCATTCAGCACTGTAAAGCCACGAGGGAATGATAAATGGCTCGGAGGGAGGCCAGCATGATTGAGCTTTACGAGCAAAGACTCCCGGTCAAACCATTGAGTGTCAGCAGAAAGAACGAGTCTATTCAGCCCGTTAGTCAGCTCCCTGCGAGGATAGGCATGGCTGCAACACAGGAGCACCAGCTGCTAAATAATCATGTTTGGTTTTATTGGTGGCGGGATGCCTGAACAGGCGTTTGTAAGTTCCTGTTGCCATAGCATCCCTGTTTTTGCTGAACGCTTAGCAGCCTAAAGGCACATGTTGAAAGAAAGCTGTCTGTTCCACTTTGTATCTAACAGAAAATTAAATGAATTAAACTGTGATGTTTTTTTTTGTGTGTTTCAGTTCTGCAACGAGTCATGACAAAGTTGCACTTATGTAACGTTTATGGACTAAATGTGCAGGCTGTCAGGTTAGATTTAAGAGGTTTACAAAGGGATTAAAGAGGTGCATTTGAATATTTTGAACTTGTTTTTCCAGGTGATTCAGCAAAAGTGCATCTGACTCAACTGTTTTCAGTTTCAGCTCTGAACAAAATGCCGTTTACTTTAGAAATACTGATTTCAAATACTGCGTTTATAAGTCTGAATATTAAAAAAAGATCACAGACGAAGTAAATAAAGAGCTATTTAAAATAAAAAACCTTGTATTTCATGTCATTCATTTTTAGAAAAAGGACAAAAAAAACAGTTAAATCTAGAAAATAATGTTATGTGCAATCTCATGCTTGGAATATGTATTCTGAATGACCCTCAGCTACTACCACACCAAATTTCAGCTCTATTGTTGTAAATTTGACTAAGCCATAGTCATTTTTGTGTTAACTAAAATCGATAGACTGTGGTGGCCATCTTGATCTTATTTGACTCTAAAACCTAACAAGTTGATGGTGAACATCCCATCATTTCTTTCTGAGTTTCAATAAAATGTGTCCACTCCATGATGTATTTTTAATGGACAGTTGACTTTAATAATTTCTGACAAAGTTTAGAACAAAGACCTTGTACTATCAGCTAGCTGTTACAGGGACTCTCATTTTCCATTTAATTAGAAACGGATTATTAATGAATATTTGTTTTGGTCTTGTTAGTTTTGCCCTTTGACTTTTCTGCGTTCAAACAAGGCAGGTGTGTTTGGTTCTGCAGGAGGTCTTCTCCTGAAAACAAGTTGTTCTGATCTCTGATGCAGCCCATGGCCCTGTACATGCTCACTACTAGGAACTGAAGGCAACCTGCTAATTTTCTAGCAGAACATGTTTTTAAAAACTTGCATTATACAAAAAAAATAATAATAATCCTGCTTTTAACAGAGCTTTTTATTTAGTCTAACTGATTCACATATCCTCAGATGACTTGTTGTGGCATGATAATAGTAAATGAAGCTGAAATGAATTATTGATGATACAGAAGACTGCAGCAGGCAGACAGAAATATAAAGCTACAAACTGTCTGCTCTGACTCAAACAAAAGTAAACTGACTGGATGAAACGTTATGCATTATATCACATGTCAAACTCAAGGCCTGTGGGCCAAATCTGGCCCTTGTTAACATATTTAAGGGCCACCAATATTAAAATTTAAATAAAAAATTGTGTTTATTCTTCTCATTTTGCTTACAATGATAGTTTAATGCAGATTTTCATGACAGTTGGCTAACTTTGATGCCAGAATTTTTTATTTATCTTTATTTTCTGTATTATTTGATTTTAATGTGGAGGCACCAAGAAAATAAAAAATAAAAATGCACATGGGACCAATTTAACTTCTGTTTATGAACCAGTGTTTTCAGTAGAAAAAAAGAGACAAAGAAATTATAGTTGGTCAATGAAAATGAAGTCGATAATTTTCATTCATCATGCGATTAATTGATTTGTTTATTGCGACAGGCCTAGTATGAAACAACCTCTAGTGTTACCAGATGACTATCTGATTGCTAGTCTGAACAGGGCAGAAAAAAGTGGATTACTTCCACCAAGTACCACCACTTCCACTGAGAATCTTCACCAGCATATTACTTCCACCTTAAAACCAATTTAATTTTTTTTTTAAATGCAATTGATGTTCATGCAAACACAAACTGATTTGATATCCCAGCATCAAGCATGCTACAGCAAGCTGCTGCCACCATTTTCTTAGCAAAAATCCAAAGACTTGTGCAAATTATTGTGTAATCTCAAAAGTTTTAAAACGAAAGCAACTGGCCTTCTCTGCTTGCTAGTTGAAGAGATTTTGCTTTCCTCAGTTGAGACAGAAAATTGTATTGAGTCAAACTTTTAATGCTCAATGAGTCTTTCACTTTATATTCAAGCTGTATGCAAATTAGAATAGAATAGAATAGAATAGAATATATCTTTATTGGCATATTTGCACCAAGGTACAAAGTTTTGCAATTGGCGCGCGCACCATCCGAAGAGGGACGTACGCACGGAAGCCGCAGCAGTATAAAACCGCGCCACCAACAATCAGATATGGAAAAAGGAACATACAGTCGGATAATCATTGGTATTCAAAAAAGAATCTATCACATTTTGTCTTAGGACACTCTATGATAAAGTCGAAAAAACTCTACCAGCTTCAGCACGGATAAAGACAAAGACATGTTGCATTTGATGGCAAGCAGGGAGATAGTCCGTGAGTAATCATTTCAGATAAGCACAGTCTGCAGATGGCCTCAGCTCGGCTCCATCTGAATGCACACAGAGACCTCTGGGGGGAGGGGGGGCAGCGACAGTTTTCAACAGCTTTCGACTCCAGGAGAAGTTTGCAGTCAGCCTCTTTTCAAGGTTGCTCTGAGTCCCGATTAGATTAGTTGCTTTATTTATTTCCAGGCCAGGCTACAGTGTACTTTGACTGCAGCCTTGAAGTCCAGGTGCTGTCTAGGTCCAAATCGCCGAATCATGTGAGGTTCCGAGCTACAAGTCCCCATCTGTACCCTGATGGGTCGGCTGTAAACGAGTCCCAAAACGTACTGCAGGTCCGCGGTTGTCCACCACTGCTCCAATCGTGCGATTCAGCTCGAACAACAGCTGGGTCATTGAGGTCACAGCCCGGATCAAAGAATCTTGTTGAGCAGGAAGTTTCGCCAGCGCGTTGATCGCCGCGGCAGTCTCCCTCAGCTTCCAGTAGCAGAAACCTCCGCCAATGCCAAAAAGCAGAGCAGCTGCCACCAATATTCCAATAATCCACAAATCTTCCACGTCTTCGACAGAAAGAACGGTCAGACACATTAACGTCCACTCGCCCCACGAGTCCATAATGTAGCCCACCACATGCGTGTCGAGGGGGCAAGCCGGTTCTCCAGGCCCGGTGCGCTTCGTGGAAAAAAATTTATCGATAGAGGAAACAGCCCACGCAATTAAATCCATTTTCAAATTGGTTCGAGTGAGCACTGAAGAGTTACAGACGAGACAAAAATGCAAAAGCAGGGAGGAGGAAAACTTTAGGGAGGAGAGGAGCAGAAAGAGAAGCGACCTGCTTTGCCAAGTGCCGGAAGAGAAATTACACTCCCTACAGTCTTTTGAGTGTCATTGTGGGTCTTTGACTATCTGGACTATCTGGACTATGTGATACATGAAGATCGACTGATACACGAGAGCTCCTCAAATGAGTTGCAGAATGTTTTCAACCAACTTTACTGCTTTTGTTTTAAAACTTAGTACATATATACCGGATGGCTGAGAATTTACACAAACTTATAACCATTTAATACAAAACCAAGGGTGCAAAGAGGTTTATAAAATAGCTTTTACATGAAAACACAGGAAATATTTGATATTGGAGTTGTTTAAAGATGGCAGCAGATGCACATTGGTTTTGGTTCTGTCTGGACAAGCAGTTAACTTGATTTTTTTTAACTAAGGCTGATCAAAGAGCTATCCACAACACGTAAGATATTAATTGTTCGTCATCTGTCCACAGAACCCCACTGCAAAATATTATTTTTTGCATTCTCACTGAATGAGCCCGTTATTGTTAAAACTCATAACGGTTCTTGTTTTATCTGCTTTCCTCTGTATAACGGACTGATAAATGATAACAGATTCATTAACTTTGCGTCAATTACCAAAATGCTCTGGAAAGAAATACTTCTTGATTCTTCATCCACTTTATTACTTAAAGGCACTCATTTAAAACAATAAAATATAATGTAAAAAGTGAAGAGGAGAGGGCGGGCCCCAGAGGTCACCTTAGCACAAGTAAAAAAATAATCCCACTGTGGAGTATGCTGTTTGTACAGAATCATTTCTGTTTGTTGGTGGCTCCTCATAATGAGGAAGTCCGTTGAATTACGGACAAAATGTCTCAGCAAAAAAGAAAACAAACAAAAAAAGAAACTGTCCAGAGAAATGTGGGCACGCACTCGGCTGGGTCTGCTGAAAACCACGTGGAATCTTGAGTCACATGACTGACTGACATTAGGCATACTGTAGTTCGTGTAGGTAAGCAAACATGGCAGAATGGGACAAGTGTAGATTGGAAAAGGACTTTTAGGTGGAAATACAAGGGTGCATATGCTGTTATGCAAAAGACAAAAAGATTGAGTAAAACAACTCTCAAATCCTATCTGCTTACTGTATTCAACAAATCTGAGTGTAAACATGTACAAATACATCAAATAACCTGACTACTTGATTCGTAACAGCTCTTACATTGATGTTACAATTCACAGGTGCTGGTCATAAAATTAGAATATCATGAAAAAGTTGATTTATTTCAGTAATTCCACTCAAAAAGTGAAACTTGTACAGTAGATTGTATTCATTCATTACACACAGACTTATGTATTTAAAATGTTTATTTATTTTAATATTGATGATTACAACTGACAACTAATGAAAACCCCAAATTCAGTATCTCAGAAAATTAGAATATTACTTAAGACCAATAAAAGAAAAGGATATTTAGAAATGTTGTCCTACTGAAAAGTATGAACATGAAAAGTATGAACATGTACAGCTCTCAATACTTTTCTGGGGCTCTTTTTGCTCTTTACTGCAGCAATGTGGCGTGGCATGGAGTTTATCAGTCTGTGGCTCTGCTCAGATGTTATGAGAGCCCCGGTTGTTCTGATAGTGGCCTTCAGCTCTTCTGAATTGCTGGGTCTAGTGTATCACATCTTCCTCTTCACAATACTCCATAAATTGTCTATGGGATTAAGGTCAGGTGAGTTTGCTGACCAATTAAGAACAGGGATACCATGGTCCTTAAACTATGTACTGGTAGCTTTGACACTGTGTGCAGGTGTCAAGTCCTGTTGGAAAATTAAATCTGCATCTCCATAAAGTTGGTCAGCAGCAAGAAGCAGGAAGTTCTCTAAAACTTCCTGGTAGATGGCTGCATTGACCGTGGGCCTCAGAAAACACAGTGTACCAACACCAGCAGATGACATTGCACCCCAAACCATCATTTACTGTGGAAATTTGACACTGGACCTCACGCAACGTGGGTTCTGTGTCTCTCCTCTCTTCCTCCAAATTCTGGGACCTTGATTTCCAAAGGAAATGCAAAATTTACTTTCATAAGAGAACATAACTTTGGACTACTCAGTAGCAGTTCCAGGTGAGACACTTCTGACACTGTCTCTTGTTCAAGAGTGGCTTGACACAAGGAATGTGACAGCTGAACCCCATGTCTTGCATACGTCTGTGGGTGGTGGTTCTTGAAGCACTGACTTCAGCAGCAGTCCACTTTTTGTGAATCTCCCCCACATTCTGGAATGGGTTTTGTTTCACCATCCTCTACAAGGTGCGGTTATCCCTATTGCTTGTACACTTTTTTCTACCACATTGTTTCCTTCCCTTTGCTTCTATTAATGTGCTTAGACACAGAGCTCTGTGAACAACCAGCCTCTTTGCAATGACCTTTTATGTCTTGCCCTCCTTGTGCAAGGTGTCAATGGTCGTCTTTTGGACAACTGTCAAGTCAGCAGTCTTCCCCATGATTGTGTAGCCTACAGAACTAGACTGAGACCATTTCAAGGCCTTTGAAAGTGTTTTGAGTTAATTAGCTGATTAGACTGTGGCACCAGGTGTCTTCAATACTGAACCTTTTCACAATAGGCTATTCTAATTTTGGGAGATACTGAATTTGGAGTTTTCATTAGTTGTCAGTTATAAACATCAACATTATAAGCAATACATATTAGAAATATATCAGTCTGTGTGTAATGAATGAATATAATTTACAAGTTTCACTTTTTGAATGGAATTACTGAAATAAATCAACCTTTTCACGATATTCAAACTTTATGACCAGCACCTGCATTTTTAGTCACTTTGGCTGTTTCCGTAGGCAAATAACTACATGTGGTAGTTGGAATTTGGTCACAAATTTTTAATCAAAACATCTTGTAGCCTTTAATTTCAGAAAAAAATAAGGATTTTTGTTTATTTTTACTGTTCTTCATAATATTGTCCCGTGTACCTTTAAGTAAACAAATAAATCGACGTTCTTAGAATATGCAGGTTTGTTTCTCAACCCAGCAACGAAGCAGGACACATTTCACCACTTCCTGAGATGGTACAACTGATAAATGTGTTTCTCCATCCTTATCATATTTTTTATTTTCTCTGCAGGAAATGGAAACACAGATGCGGGGATGAGAGCCAGAGATGCTCGGACAGATAGATGAAATAAATAATGAGGCTCTCGTGGAAAAAAAACATTAGATGAAAAAAAAATTTGTATTTGGTGACCAGACTTAGGTTCGGCTGCTTCCTCTTACTTACTGCAGCTTCCTGCCTTCATGAGGTTTGTGTGGATCTGTGCAAACAGATATTCTTTATATTTGCAGTGACATCATATCTGCTTTGACACATGGTTAAATTATTGCCCTTATCTTTGTCTAAGTGAGTCAGACAGGAACAACCAGGCAGCGCTGAATGAGGGAAAGCTGGGGGGCTCTGGTGACAGTAGAAACGGTTCGTTTTCACTGTTTGACTGTAACACTTACTGCAGAAATAACACACACACGACAGCTCGTCTCTTTTCTACGCTTCTGTCTACTTCAGCGTAACGCACCTTTGAATGTCAGGCATCTGAGAAACAACCTTATGACCCTCACAGTGTAGCTGTCAGACTTAAAGAGCACACAATCTCTGCTTTCTGCTGGTATTTCAAATATTCAACGTGGCTCTTACAGAAAAGCGCTCAGAATCTGCCATATATGTTTTCAAAAGTTAAAAATGTAGCAAGAGGGATAAAAAAAATGTAGACGGGGAAACTCAAAGAGCATGCAGCAAACCTGCTTTTAGGGATTTTATTTCTGTGCTCTTTCATACCTTCTTTTACACGGCAGTAGTTTGTGATGGTGTGGCTGTTTTAAGCTAATTCTTTAAAAAAACAAACTGTAATTTCCTGTGAAATGCAGTGTGAATGCTTTTTTGCAGAAGACCTTGCAGTCGAAACAGTCGAAATTAGCTAAAAAGATGCTGAGATGTAGCTGAAATGGAAGAACAAGCCTAAATTAGCAGAATAAAGTAGAAAAAATAGCTAAAATTTGTTTAAATATTTTGCAATTAGCAGAAAAATGAGGAAAGATAGGTAAAAAAGCTGAAATTTGTTTTTAAAAAATGCTGAAAAGTATCTGAATGGCAGAAAGAAGCTTAAAGACCGTGTAAAGTGAATTTCAACATTTTCTTAAATAAACATTATAAATGTGATAATTGTAATGTTGTAAATGAGTAAAAAGTCTCAAAATTGTAGCTCAATTAATTTTGAAGTTATACATGAAACTGTGTATAAAGACATGTGTGTTTCAGGATTTTTTAGGCGTGTTTTAAACGGGACCGCGTTTCGTCACGCGGTCCTCATTAGTATAGCCCTACCCCCTGCTGCTCTAGTGATATAAATTGTTCTTCGCATGGGTGGAGCCGTTCACTCGCGACTCGCAGATAGCATCAGATAGCAATAGCATAGATATTTTGTTCATTGTTAGCTAGCTAATCAATTATGCCTCGTTCCTGCATCTTCCCAGGATGTTTTAATGGTCAGGGCACCTGCTACTGACCGTCTCCCTCCTCAGCCTCCGGACACCGCCGCCGCCTTTCCTGTTTCTTTTCTTTCTTTCTTTTTTTTATTGCTAAGCCTGTGCCCTACAAGTTCACAAGCTCCTTTTTTGCTAAGAAAATGCGACAGGTCCATTGCATACTTAGTTATCAACGTGATTACTCTTTATCTTAATCACCAACACAGCCCCCGCATGCGATGTGTCGGGTCGGACCGGGTGCAGCCGCGCGAGTCCGCTCATCTTCTAAACACATAACAGCGGAGTTATGAATTATAGTTGCGTCCTCAACTTTAAAAATAAAACCAGAGTTGTTTGTGCACTAAAAACAGCGTAACTCTTGGAAAAAGGAGCAAACAGAGCAGGTTTACTGATGAACCTGTCTTCCTCCTCCACACAGTTCAGCTCTGAGCGAGAGAGTCCTCCTACTTGCTCTCTGAGCTGCAGAACTGCGCTGAAACCACGCCCACGTGCTGACACGCCCCCACAGTTCCAGACTAAGGGAAAATCATGTTTTTTCATGATTTTTGACACTTAATTTTATAAGGAAAACAATGTTTTTAATCAGTCAGATTTATATGGGTGATTAATAACACATATTTATGCCATGTGATAAACTAAAAACACAAATCTAATTTCACTTTACACGGTCTTTAAGCTACTAGAAGGAAGCAAAAAGAGCTGCAATGAGCAAAAAAAGTGGAATTAGCTGAAAAAGCTCAAATTAGCACAAAACAGCTAAATAGTAGCTTAAATAGCAGAAATAGCTGAAGCTAACAAAAATAAGCTGAAAGGAGCATGTCAAGCTAAAATTAGCAGAAAAAGTTAGACGAAGCGCAAAAATTTTGTACAGTAGTTAGCGGAGAGACTCTAAAAGGATCACAAAACAGCTGAAAGAAACTGCTGAAATAAGCTGAAAGTAGCCAAAAAAATGTTAAATTTTCACAAGGAACCTGAAAAAAGCTGAACCAGAACAACATGTTAAAGAAGCAGTGAAAGATTGTAAACAGATCTAAAAATGTGAAGGATGTAAAATGAGCTCAATTAATTTTAGATGAGGAAAAAAGTGGCAGAAAAGGCTATATACAGTTTATCGTGGGGGATCCGTACCCTGAAGATCGATAAGTGAAAAACCGCAAAGTAGGAATAGTAGTACAAGTAGTAAGTAGTAGTTTATTTTAGTGAGTTTATAGGCATTTTAAACCCTTCCCACACTCTTATAATCTAAATAATGTTTCTAAACTCTAAACACTAAAAGAGCACAGCATGTCATGATTTCAGCTCTCTGCCCCCTGCCAGCGCTCTCAGCCACGCCCACTTCTCCGCTACAGAGCAGAGATCAACTGATCAGCTGCAGGAATGAGCACAGCTGTGTGTTCAAAAAGCTAAAGCTGCACCAATACAAAAGTTATAACACTCTTCTCCTGAACGAGTTGAACATTTTGACATAAGATTTGATGAAACAGTACAAACATTTTGGAACGAAAAAGATGCCGAAAAACATACGGAAGAAAATTGGATCACAATAGTGTGAATGCTTCATAAGCGTTCACACAAAAAAGCAAACCCTGACTTCTGTGTCAAAGCTTGTGTTCCTCGTGAATGCTAAACTATACTATATTACTATTAGGCTTAGTGTATTACTAGTTGATGTTTTTTCTTAGTTAGTTCTAGATGTTATTACTGTTTTTCTCTTTCATTTGTTGTTGGATGTAACTGGGACCCCGTGTACATAATCTCGTTTTCATCACATGTACCACATGCGGTGCAAATGACAATAAAGACTCTCTGACTCTCTGACTCTAAACACGGTCATATTCTCATCAGTACTGGAAAGGTTGGTGGAAAGACTTAGATTTTGCAGAGCAAACCCTTCCTGTTGGACCTCAGTACAAACATCAGAGAGGCTGACGACAGCCAAGAAAAAACTATAAACTAAATCAGTTGGAGCTCAGCCAATTTCCCGTTGCCTCCTGCTTTGGAACATGGCCCAGTCAGAGCAGAATGAAGCACATACAGTGTGTGAAAACGTTTCAGAGGAATTAGTTTTTTGTGTTTTTCAGATGACTTCATGCTGATATGAATTATTCAAATAACAAAAAAGCACTCTGCTCAAATGATAAGACTGTGCGCTCTCATGTTTTTAACACATGCAGCACCTGTATACAGTAATGCATAAATGTGGGGAGGAAATTATCACAATAATGTAAAAGAAAAATTTAATTCAATTTTAACCATACTTCTGCAGTCTAAAGACCTTGTTTCTAGTATTCATCAAGCTTGTTTAGTCGGACGTTCATTTGAAAGCCTCTAAGGCTAAAACATGCCAAAGACCTCCACAGATGCAGTAAAATGCTATTTACTAATTAAACAATGATCTGCAATTTCCTGAAAGCTCCTAGATATCTTCTGACCTAATTCTTCTTTGTTGATGTCACTTATTCTAACCTGTCAGGACCCGATGCCATAATGGAATTCTCCAGTTTTGTTATTTGACCACAGCTCAGGTGTGAACAGGTAATTTCCCAAGTGCTATAGGCGACAAATGTTAGTGTAATAGAATTTGAGAAGCTATGAGGCTTTTCTGTTTATGTCATATGGCATGATGACAGGAAACACACCATACTTGACAAGATAATTAAAGTCTCAAACTTGGTGAGGTTTCTTTTCATACCTAAACTACAACAGTATGGTCCTTTTTTCAGTATAAAAGTGCACAAAAACTAATAATAATACGCAAATCTTAATTGAAAGGCATTGCCTTGTGAGGAACAGTTTATCTGTAACTTAGATTTTTTTAATACCAGTAGCTATTAGGCACTGGTGCCTTGCTTTTTTTTACAAATACAGGTACTCACCGACTTACGAGCGCATCGACATACGACGTTCCAGACTTACGAGCTGACTAACGAACGGTAAAGTTGTACAGAACATACAGAAAATACAGCACTGGTATGTGTTTTTAGATGAAAGTGTGTTAGCTAACAGTTTGTAAACAAGTTTCTGAGCATGTTTATGAACTAGTATGTACGTTTGTGTTGGAAAACGGGTGCTCGTAGTAGCGCTAGCATAAATATTCCGACTTGTGACGGAAAATCCGGACTTACGAGCGACACGTGCTTCGTGTTCCGAAATACTAGATTTCGTGTTACGAGCACCTCGCACGAACAGAACTCGCTCGTAAGTCGGGGACTACCTGTATAAGTGCTGGTAAATGGGTAAAAGCTCTTACTTAAGGCCATTTAATTACGGTATATACAGTTTATATTTGTATATATGTATATATATGTATATATATATGTATATATATATATATGTATATATGTATATGTATATATGTATGTATATATATATGTATGTATATATATATATGTATGTATATATATGCATGTGTATGTATAT
>JBBPBX010082424.1:0-15739 GCA_038048925.1 Garcialebias charrua | reverse complement strand
CAAATTAGGTGAAGTGGCCATTTTGGTTCAGTATACAAGGCAGTTAATTGCCTTGCGAAGTAAGTCAATGCATGTATTGTTACCATTTTGGTTCTACAATTTAAGTAGACAAGGTAGCCATTTTGATTTAATAAGCACATTAGGTAAAGCGACCATTTTCATTGAACATGCAAGTTGGGTGAAGCGGCCATTTTGGCATTCACACATGCATTTTCTCAGGAAATGCAATCTAGTTGTGTGAATGCCAACAAGGCATTCACACTATAGAGATTGTGTTTATATTTGTGTGAATGCCAACAAGGCATTCACACTATAGAGATTGTGTTTATATTTATTATTATCTACAGTTTATAGATGTTACTATCTTCATTCCGTACGTTTTTTGGCATGTAACTACTCGCACAGTTTTGGTGCGATTTCAACAATTCATATATCAAAATGTTCAGCTCATTTAGGACAATCCGGCTATGACTTTTGGTAATGCTGCAACTTTAGCTTTTTGAGATATTCAGCCTTTTCGGCCATCTTTTTCCCATTGAAAATGAATGGAGCTAAAATGAAATGGCCGTTTGGGAGCTTTATCATATCCTAAATCTTACCAAATTTGGCAGACTCATCACTCAGACATGGGGGAGTAAAAAATGATCAAAACCTCATGTTTTCATATATGATGAAGGGGCGTGGCCTGGCCTCAAAGTTAGGTATCTCGCCATGAAAAACGAAACACTAATAGCACCTACACGAAAACTGTCTAATACATCAAACCTTCAGTGATTGACCCACAACCAGTCCCCTGCAATACTGAATGGTCAAATCATGACATTAATTAAGCCACGCCCCCTCACAACAGGAAGTGTACAGTTGTACATTGAACGTCCCGATCGGACACCTGTTACCTAATCAGCGTGACGGTCTGTCCAGTGACCAAAGACATGTTGCTGTAACAAGCTTTCCAACACTGACCGTTTTGGGTGGAGCATGTGGGCGTGGCAATATGGCGAATCAGACGTAACGCCATCACAAACGAAACACTAATAGCACCTACACGAAAACTGTCTAATACATCAAACCTTCAGTGATATACCCACATCCGGTCCCCTGCAATACTGACTGGTCAAATCATGACAATAATTAAGCCACGCCCCCTCACAACAGGAAGTGTACAGTTGTACATTGAACGTCCGGATTGGACACCTGTTACCTAATCAGCGTGACGGTCTGTCCAGTGACCAAAGACATAGTGTTGTAACAAGCTTTCCAACAATGACTGTTTTGGGTGGAGCATGTGGGCGTGGCGATGTGGCGAATCAGACGTAACGCCGTCACAATACGTTTGGCCTTTGGGGAGCTTTATCATATCCCAAAACTCACCAAATTTGGCAGACTCGTCAGGACTGGTGAAAAATTACATATTTTGGGGGCGTGGCCAAAATTGCAACAGAAACGGCTCAAGAGCGCCACCTAGAATATTTCAAACTACCCTCCGCATTGGCCTTAGTTTCACGTAGGATCATGAAATTTGGTACACTTGTCCAATTCACCAAGACGCACAGAAAACCCTCTGGCGTCAACGTTGTACGATAAATGGGAAGGCGGCCATTTTGGAATGTGGACCAAATTGAGTGCACGCACTGGGTGCCGAACGGGTACGGGAAAGGCACGAGAGTGTTTCGGGGTGGACCAGCTCGACTTCCCGCGGTCGCCGCGAGAAGGGCGGAGCGGCGCTAAGGCATTCACACGTGCATTTTCGTAGGAAATGCGGTTTTTCTAGTTGTGTGAATGCCAACAAGGCATTCACACTATAGAGATTGTGTTTATATTTATTATTATTATCTACAGTTTATAGATGTTACTATCTTCATTCCGTACGTTTTTTGGCATGTAACTACTCGCACAGTTTTGGTGCGATTTCAACAATTCATATATCAAAATGTTCAGCTCATTTAGGACAATCCGGCTATGACTTTTGGTAATGCTGCAACTTTAGCTTTTTGAGATATTCAGCCTTTTCGGCCATCTTTTTCCCATTGAAAATGAATGGAGCTAAAATGAAATGGCCGTTTGGGGGCTTTATTATATCCTAAATCTCACCAAATTTGGCAGACTCATCACTCAGACATGCAGGAGTAACAAATGATCAAAACCTCATGTTTTCATATATGATGAAGGGGCGTGGCCTGGCCTCAAAGTTAGGTATCTCGCCATGAAAAACGAAACACTAATAGCACCTACACGAAAACTGTCTAATACATCAAACCTTCAGTGATTGACCCACAACCAGTCCCCTGCAATACTGAATGGTCAAATCATGACATTAATTAAGCCACGCCCCCTCACAACAGGAAGTGTACAGTTGTACATTGAACGTCCCGATCGGACACCTGTTACCTAATC
The DNA here is from genome assembly GCA_038048925.1 of Garcialebias charrua. Lineage (NCBI taxonomy): Eukaryota > Metazoa > Chordata > Actinopteri > Cyprinodontiformes > Rivulidae > Garcialebias > Garcialebias charrua. Next base: position 13,345 of record JBBPBX010082424.1, on the reverse strand, counting down.
AGCGTGACGGTCTGTCCAGTGACCAAAGACATGTTGCTGTAACAAGCTTTCCAACACTGACCGTTTTGGGTGGAGCATGTGGGCGTGGCAATATGGCGAATCAGACGTAACGCCATCACAAACGAAACACTAATAGCACCTACACGAAAACTGTCTAATACATCAAACCTTCAGTGATATACCCACATCCGGTCCCCTGCAATACTGACTGGTCAAATCATGACAATAACTAAGCCACGCCCCCTCACAACAGGAAGTGTACAGTTGTACATTGAACGTCCGGATTGGACACCTGTTACCTAATCAGCGTGACGGTCTGTCCAGTGACCAAAGACATAGTGTTGTAACAAGCTTTCCAACAATGACTGTTTTGGGTGGAGCATGTGGGCGTGGCGATGTGGCGAATCAGACGTAACGCCGTCACAATACGTTTGGCCTTTGGGGAGCTTTATCATATCCCAAAACTCACCAAATTTGGCAGACTCGTCAGGACTGGTGAAAAATTACATATTTTGGGGGCGTGGCCAAAATTGCAACAGAAACGGCTCAAGAGCGCCACCTAGAATATTTCAAACTACCCTCCGCATTGGCCTTAGTTTCACGTAGGATCATGAAATTTGGTACACCTCCCCGATTCACCAAGGCGCACAGAAAACCCTCTGGCACCAACGTTGTACGATGAAAGGAAAGGCGACATTTTCGGCCATTTTTATCCCATTGAAAATGAATGGAGCTAAAATGAAATAGCATTTTGGGGGCTTTTTCATATCCCAAAACTCACCAAAATTGGCAGACTCATCAGGACTGGTGAACGATTACATATTTTGGGGGCGTGGCCAAAATTTCAAAAGAAACGGCTCAAGAGCGCCACCTAGAAAATTTCAAACTACCCTCCGCATTGGCCTTAGTTTCACGTAGGATCATGAAATTTGGTACACTTGTCCAATTCCCCAAGACGCACAGAAAACCCTCTGGCGTCAACGTTGTACGATAAATGGGAAGGCGGCCATTTTGGAATGTGGACCAAATTGGGTGCGCGCGTTAGGTGCCGAACGGGTACGGGAAAGGCACGAGAGTGTTTCAGGGTGGACCAGCTGGACTTCCCGCGGTCGTCGCGAGAAGGGCGGAGCGGCGCTAAGGCATTCACACGTGCATTTTCGTAGGAAATGCGGTTTTTCTAGTTATTATTATTATCTACAGTTTATAGATGTTACTATCTTCATTCCGTACGTTTTTTGGCATGTAACTACTCGCACAGTTTTGGTGCGATTTCAACAATTCATATATCAAAATGTTCAGCTCATTTAGGACAATCCGGCTATGACTTTTGGTAATGCTGCAACTTTAGCTTTTTGAGATATTCAGCCTTTTCGGCCATCTTTTTCCCATTGAAAATGAATGGAGCTAAAATGAAATGGCCGTTTGGGGGCTTTATCATATCCTAAATCTCACCAAATTTGGCAGACTCATCACTCAGACATGGGGGAGTAAAAAATGATCAAAACCTCATGTTTTCATATATGATGAAGGGGCGTGGCCTGGCCTCAAAGTTAGGTATCTCGCCATGAAAAACGAAACACTAATAGCACCTACACGAAAACTGTCTAATACATCAAACCTTCAGTGATTGACCCACAACCAGTCCCCTGCAATACTGAATGGTCAAATCATGACATTAATTAAGCCACGCCCCCTCACAACAGGAAGTGTACAGTTGTACATTGAACGTCCCGATCGGACACCTGTTACCTAATCAGCGTGACGGTCTGTCCAGTGACCAAAGACATGTTGCTGTAACAAGCTTTCCAACACTGACCGTTTTGGGTGGAGCATGTGGGCGTGGCAATATGGCGAATCAGACGTAACGCCATCACAAACGAAACACTAATAGCACCTACACGAAAACTGTCTAATACATCAAACCTTCAGTGATATACCCACATCCGGTCCCCTGCAATACTGACTGGTCAAATCATGACAATAATTAAGCCACGCCCCCTCACAACAGGAAGTGTACAGTTGTACATTGAACATCCCGATCGGACACCTGTTACCTAATCAGCGTGACGGTCTGTCCAGTGACCGAAGACATGTTGCTGTAACAAGCTTTCCACGACTGGTTGTTTTGGGTGGAGCATGTGGGCGTGGCGATGTGGCGAATCAGACGTAACGCCGTCACAATACGTTTGGCCTTTTGGGAGCTTTATCATATCCCAAAACTCACCAAATTTGGCAGACTCGTCAGGACTGGTGAAAAATTACATATTTTGGGGGCGTGGCCAAAATTGCAACAGAAACGGCTCAAGAGCGCCACCTAGAATATTTCAAACTACCCTCCGCATTGGCCTTAGTTTCACGTAGGATCATGAAATTTGGTACACTTGTCCAATTCACCAAGACGCACAGAAAACCCTCTGGCATCAACGTTGTACGATAAATGGGAAGGCGGCCATTTTGGAATGTGGACCAAATCGGGTGCACGCATTGGGTGCCGAACGGGTACGGGAAAGGCACGAGAGTGTTTCAGGGTGGACCAGCTCGACTTCCCGCGGTCGCCGCGAGAAGGGCGGAGCGGCGCTAAGGCATTCACACGTGCATTTTCGCAGGAAATGCGGTTTTTCTAGTTGTGTGAATGCCAACAAGGCATTCACACTATAGAGATTGTGTTTATATTTATTATTATTATTATTCTTATATGTTACTATCTTCCGTCCGTACGTTTTTTGGCGTCCTACTCCTCCTAGAGTTTTCGTGCCATTTCAACAATTCATATATCAAAATGTTCAGCTCGTTCAGGACAATCCAGCTATGAATTTTGGTAATGTTGCAACTTTCGCTTTTTGAAATATTAAGCCTTTTCGGCCATTTTTTTCCCATTGAAAATGAATGGAGCTAAAATGAAATGGCCTTTTGGAGGATTTATCATATCCTAAATCTCACCAAATTTGGCAGACTCATCACTCAGACATGGGGGAGTAAAAAATGATCAAAACCTCACGTTTTCATATATGCTGAAGGGGCGTGGCCTGGCCTCAAAGTTAGGCTATCTCGCCATGAAAAACGAAACACTAATAGCACCTACACGAAAACCGTCTAATACATCAAACCTTCAGTGATTGACCCACAACCGGTCCCCTACAATACTGAATGGTCAAATCATGACATTAATTAAGCCACGCCCCCTCACAACAGGAAGTGTACAGTTATACATTGAACGTCCCGATCGGACACCTGTTACCTAATCAGCGTGACGGTCTGTCCAGTGACCGAAGACATGTTGCTGTAACAGGCTTTCCAACACTGACCGTTTTGGGTGGAGCATGTGGGCGTGGCTACGTGGCGAATCAGACGTAACGCCGTCACAAACGAAACACTAATAGCACCTACACGAAAACAGTCTAATACATCAAACCTTCAATGATTGACCCACATCCGGTCCCCTGCAATACTGAATGGTCAAATCATGACAATAATTAAGCCACGCCCCCTCACAACAGGAAGTGTACAGTTGTACATTGAACGTCCCGATCGGACACCTGTTACCTAATCAGCGTGACGGTCTGTCCAGTGACCAAAGACATGTTGCTGTAACAAGCTTTCCAACACTGACCGTTTTGGGTGGAGCTTGTGGGCGTGGCGATGTGGCGAATCAGACGTAACGCCGTCACAATACGTTTGGCCTTTTGGGGGCTTTATCATATCCCAAAACTCACCAAATTTGGCAGACTCGTCAGGACTGGTGAAAAATTACATATTTTGGGGGCGTGGCCAAAATTGCAAAAGAAACGGCTCAAGAGCGCCACCTAGAATATTTCAAACTACCCTCCGCATTGGCCTTAGTTTCACGTAGGATCATGAAATTTGGTACACTTGTCCAATTCACCAAGACGCACAGAAAACCCTCTGGCGTCAACGTTGTACGATAAATGGGAAGGCGGCCATTTTGGAATGTGGACCAAATTGGGTGCACGCATTGGGTGCCGAACGGGCACGGGAAAGGCACAAGACTGTTTCAGGGTGGACCGGCTCGACTTCCCGCGGTTGCCACGAGAAAGGCGGAGCGGCACTAAGGCATTCACACGTGCATTTTCGCAGGAAATGCGGTTTTTCTAGTTATTATAGTTACTATCTTCCGTCCGTACGTTTTTTGGCACGCTACTCCTCCTAGAGTATTTGTGCCATTTCAACGATTCATATATCAAAATGTTCAGCTCGTTCAGGACAATCCAGCTATGACTTTTGGTAATGCTGCAAGTTGCGCTTTTTGAAATATTTAGCCTTTTCGGCCATTTTTTTCCCATTGAAAATGAATGGAGCTAAAATGAAATGGTCTTTTGGGGGCTTTATCATACCCTAAAACTCACCAAATTTGGCAGACTCATCACTCAGACATGCAGGAGTAACAAATGATCAAAACCTCGCATTTTCATATATGCTGAAGGGGCGTGGCCTGGCCTCAAAGTTAGGCATCTCGCCATGAAAAACGAAACACTAATAGCACCTACACGAAAACCGTCTAATACATCAAACCTTCAGTGATTGACCCACAACCGGTCCCCTACAATACTGAATGGTCAAATCATGACATTAATTAAGCCACGCCCCCTCACAACAGGAAGTGTACAGTTATACATTGAACGTCCCGATCGGACACCTGTTACCTAATCAGCGGGACGGTCTGTCCAGTGACCGAAGACATGTTGCTGTAACAAGCTTTCCAACACTGACCGTTTTGGGTGGAGCATGTGGGCGTGGCGATGTGGCGAATCAGCCGTCACGCCGTCACAAACGAAACACTAATAGCACCTACACGAAAACAGTCTAATACATCAAACCTTCAGTGATTGACCCACATCCGGTCCCCTGCAATACTGAATGGTCAAATCATGACAATAATTAAGCCACGCCCCCTCACAACAGGAAGTGTACAGTTGTACATTGAACATCCCGATCGGACACCTGTTACCTAATCAGCGTGACGGTCTGTCCAGTGACCGAAGACATGTTGCTGTAACAAGCTTTCCACGACTGGTTGTTTTGGGTGGAGCATGTGGGCGTGGCGATGTGGCGAATCAGACGTAACGCCGTCACAATACGTTTGGCCTTTTGGGAGCTTTATCATATCCCAAAACTCACCAAATTTGGCAGACTCGTCAGGACTGGTGAAAAATTACATATTTTGGGGGCGTGGCCAAAATTGCAACAGAAAGGGCTCAAGAGCGCCACCTAGAAAATTTCAAACTACCCTCCGCATTGGCCTTAGTTTCACGTAGGATCATGAAATTTGGTACACTTGTCCAATTCACCAAGACGCACAGAAAACCCTCTGGCATCAACGGTGTACGATAAATGGGAAGGCGGCCATTTTGGAATGTGGACCAAATCGGGTGCACGCATTGGGTGCCGAACAGGTACGGGAAAGGCACGAGAGTGTTTCAGGGTGGACCGGCTGGACTTCCCGCGGTCGCCGCGAGAAGGGCGGAGCGGCGCTAAGGCATTCACACGTGCATTTTCGCAGGAAATGCGGTTTTTCTAGTTATAGTTACTATCTTCCGTCCGTACGTTTTTTGGCACGCTACTCCTCCTAGAGTATTTGTGCCATTTCAACGATTCATATATCAAAATGTTCAGCTCGTTCAGGACAATCCAGCTATGACTTTTGGTAATGCTGCAAGTTGCGCTTTTTGAAATATTAAGCCTTTTCGGCCATTTTTTTCCCATTGAAAATGAATGGAGCTAAAATGAAATGGTCTTTTGGGGGCTTTATCATACCCTAAAACTCACCAAATTTGGCAGACTCATCACTCAGACATGCAGGAGTAACAAATGATCAAAACCTCGCATTTTCATATATGCTGAAGGGGCGTGGCCTGGCCTCAAAGTTAGGCATCTCGCCATGAAAAACGAAACACTAATAGCACCTACACGAAAACCGTCTAATACATCAAACCTTCAGTGATTGACCCACAACCACTCCCCTGCAATACTGAATGGTCAAATCATGACATTAATTAAGCCACGCCCCCTCACAACAGGAAGTGTACAGTTATACATTGAACGTCCCGATCGGACACCTGTTACCTAATCAGCGGGACGGTCTGTCCAGTGACCGAAGACATGTTGCTGTAACAAGCTTTCCAACACTGACCGTTTTGGGTGGAGCATGTGGGCGTGGCGATGTGGCGAATCAGCCGTCACGCCGTCACAAACGAAACACTAATAGCACCTACACGAAAACAGTCTAATACATCAAACCTTCAGTGATTGACCCACATCTGGTCCCCTGCAATACTGAATGGTCAAATCATGACAATAATTAAGCCACGCCCCCTCACAACAGGAAGTGTACAGTTGTACATTGAACATCCCGATCGGACACCTGTTACCTAATCAGCGTGACGGTCTGTCCAGTGACCGAAGACATGTTGCTGTAACAAGCTTTCCAACACTGACCGTTTTGGGTGGAGCATGTGGGCGTGGCAATGTGGCGAATCAGACGTAACGCCGTCACAAACGAAACACTAATAGCACCTACACGAAAACTGTATAATACATCAAACCTTCAGTGATTGACCCACATCCGGTCCCCTGCAATACTGAATGGTCAAATCATGACATTAATTAAGCCACGCCCCCTCACAACAGGAAGTGTACAGTTGTACATTGAACGTCCCGATCGGACACCTGTTACCTAATCAGCGTGACGGTGTGTCCAGTGACCGAAGACATGTTGGTCTAACAAGCTTTCCAACACTGACCGTTTTGGGTGGAGCATGTGGGCGTGGCGATGTGGCGAATCAGACGTAACGCCGTCACAATACGTTTGGCCTTTTGGGAGCTTTATCATATCCCAAAACTCACCAAATTTGGCAGACTCGTCAGGACTGGTGAAAAATTACATATTTTGGGGGCGTGGCCAAAATTGCAAAAGAAACGGCTCAAGAGCGCCACCTAGAATATTTCAAACTACCCTCCGCATTGGCCTTAGTTTCACGTAGGATCATGAAATTTGGTACACTTGTCCAATTCACCAAGACGCACAGAAAACCCTCTGGCGTCAACGTAATACGATAAATGGGAAGGCGGCCATTTTGGAATGTGGACCAAATTGGGTGCACGCATTGGGTGCCCAATGGGTACGGGAAAGGCACGAGAGTGTTTCAGGGTGAACTAGCTCGACTTCCCGCGGGCGCCACAAGAAGGGCGGAGCGGCGCTAAGGCATTCACACGTGCATTTTCGCAGGAAATGCAAATTTTCTAGTTCTTTATAGATGTTACTATCTTCCATCCGTACGTTTTTTGGCGTCCTACTCCTCCTAGAGTTTTTGTGCCATTTCAACGATTCATATATCAAAATGTTCAGCTCGCTCAGGACAATCCAGCTATGACTTTTGGTAATGCTGCAAGTTGCGCTTTTTGAAATAATTAGCCTTTTCGGCCATTTTTTTCCCATTGAAAATGAATGGAGCTAAAATGAAATGGTCTTTTGGGGGCTTTATCATACCCTAAAACTCACCAAATTTGGCAGACTCATCACTCAGACATGCAGGAGTAACAAATGATCAAAACCTCGCATTTTCATATATGCTGAAGGGGCGTGGCCTGGCCTCAAAGTTAGGCATCTCGCCATGAAAAACGAAACACTAATAGCACCTACACGAAAACCGTCTAATACATCAAACCTTCAGTGATTGACCCACAACCACTCCCCTGCAATACTGAATGGTCAAATCATGACATTAATTAAGCCACGCCCCCTCACAACAGGAAGTGTACAGTTATACATTGAACGTCCCGATCGGACACCTGTTACCTAATCAGCGGGACGGTCTGTCCAGTGACCGAAGACATGTTGCTGTAACAAGCTTTCCAACACTGACCGTTTTGGGTGGAGCATGTGGGCGTGGCGATGTGGCGAATCAGCCGTCACGCCGTCACAAACGAAACACTAATAGCACCTACACGAAAACAGTCTAATACATCAAACCTTCAGTGATTGACCCACATCCGGTCCCCTGCAATACTGAATGGTCAAATCATGACAATAATTAAGCCACGCCCCCTCACAACAGGAAGTGTACAGTTGTACATTGAACATCCCGATCGGACACCTGTTACCTAATCAGCGTGACGGTCTGTCCAGTGACCGAAGACATGTTGCTGTAACAAGCTTTCCACGACTGGTTGTTTTGGGTGGAGCATGTGGGCGTGGCGATGTGGCGAATCAGACGTAACGCCGTCACAATACGTTTGGCCTTTTGGGAGCTTTTTCATATCCCAAAACTCACCAAATTTGGCAGACTCGTCAGGACTGGTGAACGATTACATATTTTGGGGGCGTGGCCAAAATTTCAAAAGAAACGGCTCAAGAGCGCCACCTAGAAAATTTAAAACTACCCTCCGCATTGGCCTTAGTTTCACGTAGGATCATGAAATTTGGTACACTTGTCCAATTCACCAAGACGTACAGAAAACCCTCTGGCGTCAACGTTGTACGATAAATGGGAAGGCGGCCATTTTGGAATGTGGACCAAATCGAGTGCACGCACTGGGTGCCGAACGGGTACGGGAAAGGCACGAGAGTGTTTCGGGGTGGACCAGCTCGACTTCCCGCGGTCGCCGCGAGAAGGGCGGAGCGGCGCTGAGGCATTCACACGTGCATTTTCGTAGGAAATGCGGTTTTTCTAGTTATAGTTACTATCTTCCGTCCGTACGTTTTTTGGCACGCTACTCCTCCTAGAGTATTTGTGCCATTTCAACGATTCATATATCAAAATGTTCAGCTCGTTCAGGACAATCCAGCTATGACTTTTGGTAATGCTGCAAGTTGCGCTTTTTGAAATATTAAGCCTTTTCGGCCATTTTTTTCCCATTGAAAATGAATGGAGCTAAAATGAAATGGTCTTTTGGGGGCTTTATCATACCCTAAAACTCACCAAATTTGGCAGACTCATCACTCAGACATGCAGGAGTAACAAATGATCAAAACCTCGCATTTTCATATATGCTGAAGGGGCGTGGCCTGGCCTCAAAGTTAGGCATCTCGCCATGAAAAACGAAACACTAATAGCACCTACACGAAAACCGTCTAATACATCAAACCTTCAGTGATTGACCCACAACCACTCCCCTGCAATACTGAATGGTCAAATCATGACATTAATTAAGCCACGCCCCCTCACAACAGGAAGTGTACAGTTATACATTGAACGTCCCGATCGGACACCTGTTACCTAATCAGCGGGACGGTCTGTCCAGTGACCGAAGACATGTTGCTGTAACAAGCTTTCCAACACTGACCGTTTTGGGTGGAGCATGTGGGCGTGGCGATGTGGCGAATCAGCCGTCACGCCGTCACAAACGAAACACTAATAGCACCTACACGAAAACAGTCTAATACATCAAACCTTCAGTGATTGACCCACATCCGGTCCCCTGCAATACTGAATGGTCAAATCATGACAATAATTAAGCCACGCCCCCTCACAACAGGAAGTGTACAGTTGTACATTGAACATCCCGATCGGACACCTGTTACCTAATCAGCGTGACGGTCTGTCCAGTGACCGAAGACATGTTGCTGTAACAAGCTTTCCACGACTGGTTGTTTTGGGTGGAGCATGTGGGCGTGGCGATGTGGCGAATCAGACGTAACGCCGTCACAATACGTTTGGCCTTTTGGGAGCTTTATCATATCCCAAAACTCACCAAATTTGGCAGACTCGTCAGGACTGGTGAAAAATTACATATTTTGGGGGCGTGGCCAAAATTGCAACAGAAAGGGCTCAAGAGCGCCACCTAGAATATTTCAAACTACCCTCCGCATTGGCCTTAGTTTCACGTAGGATCATGAAATTTGGTACACTTGTCCAATTCACCAAGACGCACAGAAAACCCTCTGGCGTCAACGTTGTACGATAAATGGGAAGGCGGCCATTTTGGAATGTGGACCAAATTGAGTGCACGCACTAGGTGCCGAACGGGTACGGGAAAGGCACGAGAGTGTTTCGGGGTGGACCAGCTCGACTTCCCGCGGTCGCCGCGAGAAGGGCGGAGCGGCGCTAAGGCATTCACACGTGCATTTTCGTAGGAAATGCGGTTTTTCTAGTTGTGTGAATGCCACATAGGCATTCACACTATAGTGATTGTGTTTATATTTATTGTGTGAATGCCACATAGGCATTCACACTATAGTGATTGTGTTTATATTTATTGTGTGAATGCCAACAAGGCATTCACACTATAGAGATTGTGTTTATATTTATTGTGTGAATGCCAACAAGGCATTCACACTATAGAGATTGTGTTTATATTATTGTGTGAATGCCAACAAGGCATTCACACTATAGAGATTGTGTTTATATTTATTATTATTATTATCTACAGTTTATAGATGTTACTATCTTCATTCCGTACGTTTTTTGGCATGTAACTACTCGCACAGTTTTGGTGCGATTTCAACAATTCATATATCAAAATGTTCAGCTCATTTAGGACAATCCGGCTATGACTTTTGGTAATGCTGCAACTTTAGCTTTTTGAGATATTCAGCCTTTTCGGCCATCTTTTTCCCATTGAAAATGAATGGAGCTAAAATGAAATGGCCGTTTGGGGGCTTTATCATATCCTAAATCTCACCAAATTTGGCAGACTCATCACTCAGACATGGGGGAGTAAAAAATGATCAAAACCTCATGTTTTCATATATGATGAAGGGGCGTGGCCTGGCCTCAAAGTTAGGTATCTCGCCATGAAAAACGAAACACTAATAGCACCTACACGAAAACTGTCTAATACATCAAACCTTCAGTGATTGACCCACAACCAGTCCCCTGCAATACTGAATGGTCAAATCATGACATTAATTAAGCCACGCCCCCTCACAACAGGAAGTGTACAGTTGTACATTGAACGTCCCGATCGGACACCTGTTACCTAATCAGCGTGACGGTCTGTCCAGTGACCGAAGACATGTTGCTGTAACAAGCTTTCCACGACTGGTTGTTTTGGGTGGAGCATGTGGGCGTGGCGATGTGGCGAATCAGACGTAACGCCGTCACAATACGTTTGGCCTTTTGTGGGCTTTATCATATCCCAAAACTCACCAAATTTGGCAGACTCATCAGGACTGGTGAAAACTTACATATTTTGTGGGCGTGGCAAAAAGGGGCGTGGCCTGGCCTCAAAGCTAGGCATCTCGCCATGAAAAACGAAACACTAATAGCACCTACACGAAAACTGTCTAATACATCAAACCTTCAGTGATTGACCCACAACCGGTACCCTGCAATACTGACTGGTCAAATCATGACATTAATTAAGCCACGCCCCCTCACAACAGGAAGTGTACAGTTGTACATTGAACGTCCCGATCGGACACCTGTTACCTAATCAGCGTGACGGTCTGTCCAGTGACCTAAGACATGTTGCTGTAACAAGCTTTCCAACACTGACCGTTTTGGGTGGAGCATGTGGGCGTGGCGATATGGCGAATCAGACTTAACGCCGTCACAATACGTTTGGCCTTTTGGGGGCTTTTTCATATCCCAAAACTCACCAAATTTGGCAGACTCATCAGGACTGCTGCAAAATTACATATTTTAGGGGTGTGGCCAAAATTGCAAAAGAAACAGCTCAAGAGCGCCACCTAGAATATTTCAAACTACTCTCCGCATTGGCCTTAGTTTCACGTAGGATCATGAAATTTGGTACACTTGTCCAACTCACCAAGACGCACAGAAAACCCTCTGGCATCAACGGTGTACGATAAATGGGAAGGCGGCCATTTTGGAATGTGGACCAAATTGGGTGGGTGCATTGGGTGCCGAACGGGTACGGGAAAGGCACGAAGTGTTTCAGGGTGGACCAGCTGGACTTCCCGCGGTCGTCGCGAGAAGGGCGGAGCGGCGCTAAGGCATTCACACGTGCATTTTCGTAGGAAATGCGGTTTTTCTAGTTATTATTATCTACAGTTTATAGATGTTACTATCTTCATTCCGTACGTTTTTTGGCATGTAACTACTCGCACAGTTTTGGTGCGATTTCAACAATTCATATATCAAAATGTTCAGCTCATTTAGGACAATCCGGCTATGACTTTTGGTAATGCTGCAACTTTAGCTTTTTGAGATATTCAGCCTTTTCGGCCATCTTTTTCCCATTGAAAATGAATGGAGCTAAAATGAAATGGCCGTTTGGGAGCTTTATCATATCCTAAATCTTACCAAATTTGGCAGACTCATCACTCAGACATGGGGGAGTAAAAAATGATCAAAACCTCATGTTTTCATATATGATGAAGGGGCGTGGCCTGGCCTCAAAGTTAGGTATCTCGCCATGAAAAACGAAACACTAATAGCACCTACACGAAAACTGTCTAATACATCAAACCTTCAGTGATTGACCCACAACCAGTCCCCTGCAATACTGAATGGTCAAATCATGACATTAATTAAGCCACGCCCCCTCACAACAGGAAGTGTACAGTTGTACATTGAACGTCCCGATCGGACACCTGTTACCTAATCAGCGTGACGGTCTGTCCAGTGACCAAAGACATGTTGCTGTAACAAGCTTTCCAACACTGACCGTTTTGGGTGGAGCATGTGGGCGTGGCAATATGGCGAATCAGACGTAACGCCATCACAAACGAAACACTAATAGCACCTACACGAAAACTGTCTAATACATCAAACCTTCAGTGATATACCCACATCCGGTCCCCTGCAATACTGACTGGTCAAATCATGACAATAATTAAGCCACGCCCCCTCACAACAGGAAGTGTACAGTTGTACATTGAACGTCCGGATTGGACACCTGTTACCTAATCAGCGTGACGGTCTGTCCAGTGACCAAAGACATAGTGTTGTAACAAGCTTTCCAACAATGACTGTTTTGGGTGGAGCATGTGGGCGTGGCGATGTGGCGAATCAGACGTAACGCCGTCACAATACGTTTGGCCTTTGGGGAGCTTTATCATATCCCAAAACTCACCAAATTTGGCAGACTCGTCAGGACTGGTGAAAAATTACATATTTTGGGGGCGTGGCCAAAATTGCAACAGAAACGGCTCAAGAGCGCCACCTAGAATATTTCAAACTACCCTCCGCATTGGCCTTAGTTTCACGTAGGATCATGAAATTTGGTACACCTCCCCGATTCACCAAGGCGCACAGAAAACCCTCTGGCACCAACGTTGTACGATGAAAGGAAAGGCGACATTTTCGGCCATTTTTATCCCATTGAAAATGAATGGAGCTAAAATGAAATAGCATTTTGGGGGCTTTTTCATATCCCAAAACTCACCAAAATTGGCAGACTCATCAGGACTGGTGAACGATTA
>JBBPBX010082423.1:0-11291 GCA_038048925.1 Garcialebias charrua | reverse complement strand
TAAGGCCAAAAAAATGCACCCAGTGGTTTATTTACTCTAAGTAGATTTATTTAACTGTGATAAGATAGGTTTCGTTTTGAAATCATCGCGCCTGTTACGTCACAGGCGCGAGGACAACCCACCTCGAACCTGAGTCCAGCCCCCTCACCTAGCAACCCCTGGTGCGGCTCAACCCACTCCAGTATAAAAGAGTTGACGGTTGTTTTTCCTGATTTCATGGCTAAAAATGTCACAGAGTCTAGCCAGCTAACTCTCTGACCCTCGTGGCGCAGATAATGGATTTAAAATTGATAGTTTTCAGATGGGAACAGATGCGCATGTTTCTGTGTGTGTGTGTGTGTGTTGGTTTATGTGTCATTAGCAGGACAGACTACTTAACGCAACCAAACCCGTGTGTGCGCGTGTGTGTGTGTCCTCACATACAGGTTCAGCCTGAGCCAAGATCACTTGGAGCTCCTATTTAATTCCATCAGAGCGTCAGGTAGTGTTGATAAAAAGAAAGCCCGCTGTGAGTGTGTGTGTGTGTGTATGTGTGTGTGTGCCGGCCCGCACGTGCTCCTCGGAGGGACGCAGATAAAAAAGCCCCCGCTGTGCTGCTGTGCTTGTGTGTGTGTGTGCTTTGCTCCCCTACAGCTGCGCCACAGGCAGAAGGAGGGAGAGTCAGAGGGAGGCAAAAGAAACGTGCAGTAACGTGAGTTCCTCGTCTGCCTTTGGAGGGCGGAGTTAATGTGAGCAGATCTTTGAAGGGCGTGCCACAAGACCTCCTCATCATAAACCGGTCGTTCAAAACGAAAGTTAAAAATGGCAGAATTAAAAAGGGTATAATTGATTATCTAAGAATTATTTTGTGTATTAAATTGAATGAACACTGTTTTTTAACCCCAAAGAAATACCATAAAAATTTTAAAAAGCAATATGTGTTCCCCTTTAAGTTTCTCCCTCGTCCTCTTTTTTCTTCTTCACTAATATTATTTGAACTATGGATTTTAATAAAAGCTTTAACCATCATTTCTGCTTTGTCTTTATTTTCAACTGCCGTTATTTCTCCATCACTCAAAACTGGATACCCATACTCTTGCCTTACTCCATTCATTGTTTTAATCAATGACCAAACTTTACCCATTTCTGTTTCTCTTCCCACTGAACTACGAAATCCCCTCCAATATTCTCGTTTTGTATTTTTTATGGTTCAATACTTTGCTGTTTTTTATATTCAATACGATTCTGAGTATTATGGTTCTTTTAAAAAAAAATTAACGTCTTATTTCTCATCTTAATTGCTTTTTCACATTCCTTTGTCCACCATGGAACAATCTTTTTGTTATTCTTTCCTCCTTTCTTCTTTATGGATTTGTTTGCTGCTTCTACAATAGATGAGCAGATTGTTTAATTCATTAATTTCTACATCTAAATCTATTTTTGCCATTTCTCTTTCACTTGTTCCCAAAAATGTTGTCCAATTAGCTTTAATGAAACGCCATGCTTGTGCTCCCCGTGTATCATATTGTTGTGTTTCTAAATCCAGTTGGGTTATTATGGGATGGTGATCACTGCCTATTGTGGTGTCTTTAAGAACCTGCCATGAACTGATTCCTGCGAGTGAGTCTGAAACTAATGTGAGATCTATTGCTGATTCTGTTCCTGATGTGATATTTATTCTTGTGCTGCTTCCATCATTTAAACAAACTAGATTTTTTGTTCCATAATCTCCTCAATTATTAAACCATTGTGATCATTATGAGTACCCCATAATGTACTGTGCCCATTAAAATCACCACACCAAACTAATTTCCCATCGAATTGTGAAATAAGGTTATCCAGAGTTTCTATTGACATAATTTTACCTGGGTTGTAATAATTTATGATTTTGATATTTCTATTTTTTGTCCATGTTTCAATTATTATAAACTCTAACTTTAATACTTTTGTTAATAATCTGTGTTGAATTCCTTCTCTAATGAAAATAATACAACCCCCTCCCTTACCCTCCTCTCGATCTCGCCTTATATTGGTATATCATTTAATTACAACGTCTAATTTAGAATTGAGCCATGTTTCCTGGATGCAAATTATGTCTGGTTTGTTCGTGCTGTTTTTAATGAACCCTTTAAATTCCTGTCCGTTTGCTATTAGACTTCTGGCGTTCCACTGTAAGATGATCATATGGCCCTCTCCTGTTGTTCCCGTTTTCCCATCTACCCCAAGTGTTTTGTTAATGTGTTCCCATGTTATGTCTTTAATCCCCCCCAAAAAATTCTGCTCCTTTCACTATGATCTTGATTTTTTTCAGTTTTGTGTTTGGTCTGTACAGTTGATCACATAAGCAATGAACAACATGATCTTTTCTACGGTAACTTCTGACTCTGTTTTTTTTGTTTGTTCTATTTGTGTTTGACTTGGTGTTACTACTTGTTGGGATTTTACATTTTCTATTCTAATTTTCTGTCCTTGTACCTTTTTTACTGCTTCTGCATAACTGATGTTTTTGATTGTTTTCACCTGTTGAATTTCCATGGCTTTCTAACTTCACATCCTCCATATGTCACCCAGTATTGTCCTCCACACTTGTCTTGACTATCTTCTGAACATTCTTCATATTTGTGGTTTCCTCCTCATCTTGGGCAGTAACTGACAGGTTAGTGCTTGGTCCACGCAATCGTAAGTGGCCTACATTTAGAGGACAAATGGGGATTAGTGTGAGCAAGTGGGTTGAGGAAGTGCAGGCGTGTATGCGGGGCCGGAGTACGGTAATTCTCTGCCTTCAGTGCCAAGTTTTCAGTTTGCTGTGCATGGTGGGTCACCAGCTATTGCTAGCCCTTCCAAATAGAGATCAGCATGACTCTATTGTGGCGTAGGTCCTGGTTATGGAGTGGCTCTGGGCTTTATGAGCCATTTGCTTGCATCAAAACCAAATGACATGTTGGCTATTCCAACTAGAGATCAGCATGCCTCTATTGTGGCGCAGGTCCTGGTTACGGAGTGGTTTTCTTACATTGTTAGAGCCAACTTCCTCTGGGTTAGAGAGTGTGTTGGTGATAACTGATTTTTTTTTTTTTTTCTTCAAATACATTTTGGCTATTCCAACTGCCTCTACTGTGGCACAGGTCCTGGTAAGGGAGTGGTTTTCAAAATTTGGAGTTCCATGTCCGCTGTATTTCGACCCTGGTGTTAAGTTAATTCATCGACGGGGCATCAATGATGTTTGGGGGTGGGGGGTGGGGGGGTGGATGTGGCAGTATGTCCTGTAAGCTTTGAACGCACCACATAAGTGCCGGGATATCAGAGTCAGAGAATCTTTATTGTCATTCGCACCGCATGAATGAAACGAATTAAATGATGAAACGAGATTATGTAGGGTCCCAGTTACATCCAACAACAAAATGTAAGATAAAAACGGTAATAACATCTAGAATATGACTAAGAAAAACATCAACTAGAAATACACTAAGCACTAATGTAATAGAAAAACATCATTACAAACAGCAGCACGAACACGAGTCTGTATGAGCAGATGGTCACAGATGAACACAGCAACAAGAAAACAGATCAGCATCAGCATGATGTGATATTTTGCAGTGATTATTCTTATTATTTATTTATTCATGAGTTTAACAGCCTCAGGGTAGAAGCTGATTGGATCTGGGGCTGGCTGTCTGTATAAAAAGGGCCTTCCCTCATTGGTTGACTGCACGTCATTTCCCTTCTGGTTTAGACCTCGGCGTTTGCTGGCGTGGCACGCTAGCTGTAAATCAATGCGCGCTCAGATAGTGCGCTTAAGGTCGCTCTGATCTACTGTTCTTGATGCCGCCTGTACAAGCTTCCTGTTTCCCTCTTCTGTTAGAGGTGGAACTATAGGTGCCGCTGCTGTTTGTCCTTGGCTGTTCGTTTGCCTGCTGTCCTGATTGTCCTGACTGGTGTTCCACCCTCCATCTGGATTGTCTGTTGGCTGCCGTTTTGTCGTCCCGTTTGCTGGCTTCATGCCCGCTGTTCTGGCCGGCGTAAGGCTGGCTGCATCACCTGTCCTGTGTGGCTGATCTAGGCCGACTGATGTTCAGCTCAGACTACTGCCGGCTTGAGTGGCGCGGCGGTTCTTCCCAGGACGGACCCTTTGGACTGCTGCTGCCTGATCGATCGTGAATCCCCAGGCGTTGGTATTACTTCTGGTTTGGTGTACGAATTGTCTTTGTGGGGTTTTCCTTTTCTTATATGTACTACTCTGAATTGCACTTTTATTGCTGAGTGGAGCCATAACTGCATTTTAAAGTGTGAGTGGTTTTAACTTAGTATTTTTAATTAAAAACAATTGTGCAACTTAATTTGTGGAGCTGTGTGAAATTGTCTCAAGCCTCATCTGTAATGGGCCTGTGTGCCTTAAAGGTAACTTTTTATGTGAAGTTAATGCAACCAATTTTATTTTTATTAAAATCGTGTTTTTAAACTCAAGTTGTCTATTTTTATTCATATCCGTCCTGCCACACGCAGATGAGATATACCCCTTTCTCTGAGGAAATCTGCAAAAGAGTTGGAGATAAACTGCGACCCATTATCAGTGACTATGTAGTCAGGGTTTCCCTCTCTGCTGAAGATTGAGCGCAGAAATGTAATGACAATATCAGTATTTATATACAGTGTGAGAAAATGCCACCTCTGGCCATTTACTGTAATGGTCCACTAATGTTATAACAAATCTACATGAAGAAACAGCAGTTTCAAAGGGACCCACAATGTCCAGGGCCACTTTCTCCCATGGTTTGTCAGCATGGCCGGCCCAAGCCTCCATGGGGCCCTAAGCGAAATTTGGTTTGGGGCCCCCTATTTTTGCTAATAATGTGGATTAATGCAATCAACAGTCAGATGATCAGATCATTCACCCACCTAACAAACTAATATATAATAAAGTATTGATAAAACGAACTATAAACAAACTGGTAAAATATAACTTTCTCTGCATTCAATGACTACTTCTAAAAATTAAATATTTCATGTTTGATTATAAACATAAAAACTATTTGATTTGACTGATACAGTAATATTGAAGGACACAACTGTTGTCACGTTTTGGTGTGGTTTAGTTCCAAGGCTGCAGGCAGCACGACGACTCGGCAGGTAAAATAATAATGTTTATTATAAAGAACATAAAATAGCTGACAGGGCAGCAAACTTAAAGTGCGACTAAACCCAAAATTAACTTTTTTTAGCTGATAAACTCCCTAGAATGTGTTTGAAATATTATCTAGCACTATGGCTGTGTTTATTTTCACATAATTGTGCATATCTGTGTAAATTGGCAATATTTGGCAATATTTGGTCTAAAACTGTGTTTACGGTAGTCCTTTGGGTTGAACAGAGGTTATTGCACCTTAATTTTCATATTGGTCAGGACTGTTCACTCTGATGTGTCTTGTACACTCTGATGTCACAAAGGTGGTTCAAGCAGAGCCAATCCCCTGCAGAGATGAGAAGTGCATACCTTATATGGAAGTGCTGCATTTCACTCCTGACAAGCGGTTTTATTTTTCTTTTCATTTTCATTTTTTTAGGCCTTTGGTTTTGGATGGAATGGGTGGAATGGATAAATACCTCTACATGTTTATTCTTTGTTGTTGCTTGGTGTATGTTGTTGGCTAGAGGTTTAATTTGTTTTAGGTTGGTGCAGGTGGAGGCGTGAACAGAAGCACAACTCTACCTCCACCCTTCCTTGTCTCTCGACACGCCCATTTTCAGGGAGATTTTGGAAGGAGGAGTTACCGTCTCAACCTGGGTTTAGTCTCACTTTAAATACTCAGGGAATCACAAGGAACTCACGAGACAGTGGCAACAGGAGACAATGCCAGGACAACGATAAACAGAGATACAGACTTATATACAGGTACATGAGCACACAGCATGACAATCACAAACACCTGGACAACAAAATGGAGGAGATAAGCAAGACAATTAACAGAGAGACCAGGGAGTGTAGGGATGGGGACCCACCACCTGAGAGCAACATGCTTACAACTGTTATCTTGAAGTTCTAGGGTGTAGAGAGCCACAGAAACGGTTATGGTAGGCCGGATTTGGCCCACGGGCCTTGAGTTTGACACATGCAATCTAGTGGTACTAAAAGTAACAAAAGAAAAAGAAAAAAACAGCCAAATATGTCAGCAGTTTAGCTAACAGACTTTGGAATGGGTACATTTTGTCCTTGTCAAACCTGTTGAAGAGAACCAAACTAAATACTCTGAAACTCAAACAACTTACTCCATTAAGTTACAAATAACACTCAACTTTGCAACATATATCCCTAAATGGGGTGAAAGAAAAATGAGATATTCTTCCTAAAAAAAATCAGCTAATGTCTCCTTTTCAGAATGGTCAGGGGGAAAAATGTTACTAGTTAATAGCTAATTAATTAAACTACTTAATAACTTATTGACTCTCCCACTAGACAAAAAAAACTGTCCTAAAAAAATCTTCCATCTTAGACTGAATTCAAGAGGTTACAGTAGATTTTTGGGATATTTTAGGTTGAGTATATGAGCCCAAAGAACATGACAACAGCTGTTCAACAGAAGACACTTCATTCAGGACCTGTGCTCCATCAATGATTATCTTGATGTCTTTAGGTGGATGGAAAGGATCCTCTCTCCCAGTGACAAAGATCACCATAGTTTCCAGATGCAGTAGGTCATTATCCTGCACATCTGCAAACACCAAAAATAAAATCAAAAAAGGCGTTCAATACAGGATCAACTGGACTTTATTTGTTGCAGAAAACGTTTCGACTTCTGTCCAGAAGTCTTTTTCAATTCAAGAAATGAGGACAACTAAAAGAGTGCAGACCACTGCCAAATAGTCTACGTAGTCTCTTTACTTTCTGAAACACTGGACAATTTACCAGCTAGATTACAACGAGAAGAGTTCTCAGTTAAAATGAATGTGGGTGCTAGAATAAAGACTTATCAAAAAATGTATTTGTTTCTCCCACTCTGGCATGCTGTTAACTGAGCCCAAATTCAATAGACAAAAATAAAAGGAGTCTACAGCAAGGAGAAGAAAAAATATCCAGTGCAATGTTGCATTTCACACAAAAAAAGGTCTGTGGATGTTGTGGATGTTGCTCATGTTAGTGCAACATGTCTTCTTACCTGGTGTTCTTTCTAAAGATGCTCAACAGGTTCAGGTAGACCATCAGAGCTTTAAAGATCCACTGAGATGATTTTTCTACTATTCATCAATTTGCTCAAAATATATATATTTTATCATTTAAATATGTTCATTTTTGCAAACAAAATGATAAATCACTTTAATTTTGCTTTAAAAGTGATTTTGAACTTCAAGCCGTGTTTAATCATGGGAAATCTGATTACACACAAACGCACCATCTGTGACGTAGTGTGCATTCATTCATTCAACCTTTGAGTGAGAGGCAGAGCTCTGGGCTTGTCACAGTGTGCGTGTGTGAGCAGCTCGACATGAAAGTAAGTCTCCAGGGCTGCCAACTCTCACGCAATGACCGTGAGACACGCATTCGAGGGGTTTCACACGCTCTCACGCCGCATTCCCTTTTCTCACGCTGAGAACTGACAAACGTCAAAATCTCAACTCCGTTCCACTTCCGTATTGGGAAAATACATGAGTCTGCTCCACGTTTTCACCACAACCCTTGGTGTTTTGCACAAGAACATCCACGTGGTTGTTATCAGTCCGTATTTTTGCTCCAACCTTCCATCTTACCTGCAGTTTGCAGAGCAGAAAGTTACTCACGGAGCAGGAGCTCGGTGTGAAGAAAAAGAAAGAGAAAGGTGAGTGGGTTATATACATTAATATCAAACATGTTAGAAAGAAAGGAAAAACGAGATGGATGGAGGAGCAGAGAGGGAATGTGAAGAATATTATGCTTTTATGCTGGTGAAGATTCTCAGTCGTCCAGGACTTTTTGATTATGCTTTTATATACTTTATACCAAGGGCGGAGTGACCATCGGGAGTTTCGGGAGAATTCCCGATGGGCCGCGTCATGAATGGGCCGATAGGCGCACGGGGAAAATGATGACGGTTGAATATCTGCTCAAAATCGACTTGTCCCTCCGAGGCTGCAGCCTCTTAAAGGGAGGGAGCGCTGATCACTTTAAGAGACTGCAGCCTGCAGCCTCTTAAAGTGCTGATCCCTTTAAGAGACTGCGCTCACTGGGCCGGCAGTTTGGGAGCTACCATTTGATAAAAAACACCCCTGAAAATTCCCCGATGGTTGAGTCCAACCCAGGAGCGAAGCATGTCTCCAAGTATTTTCCAAAACATCAGGTGATGGAGCAGCGCGGAGTCCAAACTGCTAATTAGCAATAAAAATGGATAGGAAGAGGCCAGGTGGAGCTGAAAAATTCAGGTTGAAGAAAAGAAAGGCGTTACAGGAGGAAGCTGCCAAATGTGCAAAGCTTACAGAAATTTTTTCAAAGAGACAGACAGAAGAAGCAACAGGTAATGACATAAAAAAACTAGCATAATAAATTAAGCTAATGTCACAACGTTGTACACTATGTCACTAAACATGCATGAAAGTCAAGTGGACCTAAACTGACATAGCCTAAAAATAAAAGCAGAAATATATAAATTGACCAATAAATAAATAAACGTCAAAGGACAATTTAAATTAAAAGAGAACTTTATCTCATGTTTTAAAAATTAATTGGCCATCATGGTTTTTTTTCCAGCTTAGTTCCAACAAATTATATATTTTAATTCATAATTTTACATTTTACTGTGCTTAAAATACCGGTAGGCCTGTATATTTTTTGTTTTTACTTTTACTCTTGGATGACTTGTGTTATGTAAATGTAATTATTTTTTTCCACACAAGTCCTTATTTACGTAATGAGGCATAAATGCATGAGGTGAAGTGAAAACAGGAGACAGAAAAATGTTAAAGCAACACATTTAATAGACAAATAAAAATAAACTCATGCATATGCATACAAATTGCAACCAATGCCAAACTTGTCTCTGATTTTGCTTGTCTTGACCCTAAACACTTTTCAGAGATGAGGCTTAAAGGACTCAAGAGCTCAGCACTTCAAGAAATAAGCAAACATCTGCTTCGATTTGATGAGAGAGCCACAGTGAGTACTTTACACACAGAGCTGTCCAGTCTAGCATCCCAGTGGGATAGGCTGAAAAAGTCCCCTCTGGAAGAGTCCACTGTCAGGATAGGTACTGAGA
This sequence comes from Garcialebias charrua, assembly GCA_038048925.1. Taxonomy (NCBI): domain Eukaryota; kingdom Metazoa; phylum Chordata; class Actinopteri; order Cyprinodontiformes; family Rivulidae; genus Garcialebias; species Garcialebias charrua. The sequence goes on along the minus strand of JBBPBX010082423.1, from coordinate 2,094 downwards.
TGGAACAGGGTGGCCAGGAGGGCTCAGTTGAACCATTGAACTTGAAAGCAGGGCTTGTTCTTCTTGCAGAAACTGTGTTATCTGTGTTTACCTTATATTGACACAGTATAACCTTTTCACAGATGCCTACCCAGTTATAGGGCTGGCATACAAATATTTGTTGACCCTTTCATTGTCTCAGGTTGCATGTGAAAGAAGCTTCTCTACTCTCAAGTTCATCAAGAATAGACTATGAAGCACACTTAACCAGGAGCATTTGGAGGCATTTATGCTGATGTCCACAGAGAAAGAACTTCTTATGTCCATTGACAATGACAAAGTAACAAATATGGTGGCAGAAACTAGTGCACTTCTTAGGCGCTTACTGATGCTGATCACATGTCAAACTCGAGGCCCATGGGCCAAATCTGGTCTCATTGACATTTTATCTGGCCTCAAATTTAATATTTTGAATGTAAAATAGTTTTATGGTTTATCTTTTTGTCACTGTATTTAGTGCAAACTTCTCATGACAGCTGGCCAACGTTCAAGCCAACAAAATTACGTTTTGAGTTTTTCAGTAATCTTTGAGTCTGATATGGAAAGAGCAACAAAGAATTGACTCTTATCTTTTTCTGTTTTTTAAGTCAACTAATTTAGTTTTTCCCCCACCTGATTTGCTGAATTGTAACAAAATGTAACAAAAAAAAATACAATTTAAAAAAAGTTGTTGATTGTATTGCAATTAAAAAAAATTTATATGCTACATTTTTGCCTAATATTTTTAAAATGTGAAAAAATAGGAGAAGAGCTGATCCAGGAAAGGTTTCCTTTTTTATTTAATTAGTGCATTTTAAGTTATTTATTGGTTTTTATATGTTTTAGTTATTTATCCATCCATCCATTTTCTTCCGCTTATCGGGGGTCGGGTCACGGGGGTAGCAGCCTAAGTAGGGAGGCCCAGACTTCCCTCTCCCCAGCCACTTGGAGCAGCTCCTCTGGGGGAATCCCAAGGCGTTCCCAGGCCAGCCGAGAAACATAGTCCCTCCAGCGTATCCTGGGTCTTCCTCTGGGTCTCCTCCCGGTGGGACATGCCCGGAACACCTCACCAGGGAGGCGTCCAGGAGGCATCCTAACCAGATGCCCGAGCCACCTCAACTGGCTCCTCTCAATGTGGAGAAGCAGCGGCTCTACTCCGAGTCCCTCCCGGATGACTGAGCTTCTCACCCTATCTCTAAGGGAGAGTCCAGCCACCCTGCGGAGAAAACTCATTTCAGCCGCTTGTATCCGAGATCTTGTTCTTTCGGTCATAACCCAAAGCTCATGACCATAGATGAGGGTGGGAACGTAGATCGATCGGTAAATTGAGAGCTTTGCCTTTTGACTCAGCTCTCTCTTCACCACGACAGACCGGTACAGCGCCCGCTTCACTGCGGACGCTGCACCTATCCGCCTATCGATCTCACGCTCCAGTTTTCCCTCATTCGTGAACAAGATCCCGAGATACTTAAACTCCTCCACTTGGGTAAGGACCTCCTCCCCGACCCGGAGAGGGCACGCTACCCTTTTCCGGCTCAAGACCATGGCCTCGGATTTGGAGGAACTGATCCTCATCCCGGCCGCATCACATTCAGCTGCAAACCGCTCCAGCGAAAGCTGTAGATCACGAGCTGATGAAGCCAATAGGACCACATCATCTGCAAAAAACAGAGAAGCGATTCTAAGGCCACCAAAACGGATCCTCTCAACACCTTGGCTGCGCCTAGAAATTCTGTCCATAAAAGTTATAAACAGAATCGGTGACAAAGGGCAACCTTGGCGGAGTCCAACTCTCACCGGAAACGAGCCTGACTTACTGCCAGCGATGCGGACCAAGCTCTGACACCGGTCGTACAGGGACCTAACAGCCCATATCAAAGGGCCTGGTACCCCATACTCCCGGAGTACCCGCCACAGAACCCCTCGAGGGACGCGGTCGAATGCCTTTTCCAAGTCTACAAAGCACATGTAAACTGGTTGGGCAAACTCCCACGCACCCTCCAGGACCCTGTTGAGGGTGTAGAGCTGGTCTAGTGTTCCACGACCAGGACGAAAACCACACTGCTCCTCCTGAAT
>JBBPBX010082422.1:0-15739 GCA_038048925.1 Garcialebias charrua | reverse complement strand
CTGACTGTCTGCTCTTTTTTTTTTTTAGACGTGAAGTTAACAGCAGTTCTTCAGTTCTTCTGAGAAAAGACAGAGTCTTGTTCTACCACAACCCAACCACCACCGATCAGACTTTCCAATTGCAACTCACAGCACTTTTGACTGGTGCTAATTCACAAGAATGAGTGAAAGCTACTGGGGCCAATAATTACTACCGGTAATCCAGGACCTTTAAGGGGAGCTAAACTGAGTAAACCAGCTATAACTTTCCCACATAGGCGGGTGGGCTCAGAGTCTTGTAGTCATATGCTTTAAGTTCAGCTAAAACAAATCTCTGCTATGGAGGGATCACGGTTCTGCACTGGACTGAAAATAGTTTCAGCCAGATGAGTACAGCAATTATGTGGTTAACCTGGCAAGCAGTGGAGGCTAACTGATTATTGCTACAAGTGGAAAAAAAAAAAGGAAGCTCAAGGCTCAGCTAGCCAGCTAGTGGTGTACCATGTGGCAAACCAGAACCAGGCAAGAGCTTTAGTCCTTCTGTTTGAGAGGAAACTGTGACAGGGCCACATACAATATCCTCTGTGTGTATTTGGAATGCAAAGACTGCATTGTGTGTGAGTCATCATGTGTGTTGGGAATTGAACCGAGCTCCGCTGCAATAAAGGCAGATATCTATCTCACCTTTAACAAAATACTTGCCAATATCCTCCATAGCACTTTCTGTAACATGAAAACAAAAAACATTTTAGATCAGCTCATGGTTCTTTGTCATTATTATCTAGTACCCCCTAAAGAAAATGTTATCAAAAGTTAACATCTCCATAAAATCAAGTTTAATGTTTGGTTTTGATTAAATATATTTTATTCGGAAGCAGATCACCAGATTTATGCTTCTCCTCATTTAAAATGTGCAGCAGTTGTCGTAAAGCAAAGTACCAAAAATAAAAGTTTAAAGATGAGATTTGTCCACAAGAGTTGTCCTCAGTAGTTTTAGCTTAACTCCACATGACTCAAATCAATTAAATTAAATTCAATTCAGTTTATTTATATAGTGCCAATTCACAATAAGGTTATCTCAGGGCACTTTACAGAAACATTAGAAAAGCCAATAGTAAAGTTCTCTATCTAAGGAAGCCAGCAGACACGTTGAATCTTCACTTGGTCGCAGTCTCCCATCCTGATTAAGCACAAAGGCAACAGTGGAAAGGAAAAACTCCCTTTTAAAAGGAAGAAACCTCAAACTCAAACTAACTAATCAACCAACAAATCAAATAACCAATTAACCAACCAACTAAACGAGCAAGCAAACAACCAAGCAAGCAAACAAACAAACAAAGCAACCAACCAAACAAAGCAACCAACCAACCAAACAAAGTAACCCCACAAGCAAGCAAACAAACACACAAGCGAGCAACCAACCAAACAAAGCAACTAACCAACCAAACAAAGTAACCCAACAAGCAAGCAACCAAACAAACAAACAAGCAAGCAACCAAACAAAGTAACCCAACAAGCAAGCAACCAAACAACCAAACAACCAAGCAAGCAAGCAAGCAACCAAACAAAGCAACCAACCAACCAACCAACCAACCAACCAACCAACCAACCAACCAACCAACTAAACAAAAAAACAAACAAACAAACAAAGCAACCAACCAACCAACCAACCAAACAACCAAACAAACAACCAAACAAACAAAGAACCCCACAAGCAAGCAAACAACCAAACAAGCAAGCAACCAAACAAACAAAGCAACCAACCAACCAACCAACCAACCAACCAACTAAACAAACAAACAAACAAAAAACAAACAAACAAACATACCAACCAACCAACCAACCAACCAACCAACCAACCAATTAAACAAACAAACAAACAAACAAAGCAACCAACCAAACAAACTAGCAGCAACCAAACAAAGCAACCAACCAACCAAACAAGCAAGCAACCAACCAAGCAAGCAAACAAACAAACAAACAAACAAACAAAAAAAGCAAGCAACCAACCAACCAACAAAAACTGTTTGTCTCCTAATCTTACCCCACGCAGTGTAAATGTGGTGAACGAACATTTGCAGGGAAACTGTGGTTAAAATAATAACAGGGATAATGAGAATCTTCACCAGCAAACAGGGATAATTAAAATGGGGTTAGAAATGATGGAACCAATCCCAGTAATTGGACCAGTCTGTTCTGATTTAAGTGGTTACATAAAGCACTTTCATACCACAATAGTCCATGTGGATACAGTATTGACAGGCACGTGTGCCTCAATCAAACATACAAACATGTACTCGCTGGGTTGTGGAAATATTTAATGAATACACTGCCATGTAAAACTGATTCTAACGCAAACAGATCAAGCTAATGCTAACTAGTACTGTACATATGGAAACCATATGGGTTTTTCACCAAAGTAAAGACAGCTTCTGCTGTGCTAATCAGTCTGACAAAGCAGTTGCAAAGACTGCAGCTTTATTGGTAAATTTAAGCTTCCATCCCCCTTTTCACAGTGTGAAACAGCTGTCCAAAATTTGATAGAATAAGCTGAGGGGAAACAAGAGGAAAAAGGGAAAACTGGACAGAATGAAATGTGGAATGGAGCAATGGCTGATATCCATACCCAAAGTGACTGAGATCAGATCCCCTAGAGCCCAGGATTAGGTTTGTGATCCAGATTTCAGGCTGGATTTGGAGCTTTTTGCTAAAGCTAAACCCAACTGGAAGTCAGGTCTGTGTCATGATCTCATATTGTTTGTTTGTGTGTGCATGTTGCAGGAAACAAAGAGATTGAGGGATCTGCGCATGGCCGTCGCTTGGTATTCAAAGTACGTTGCAGCGGTGCCAGCCTTAGAAGGAGCAGTTAGCCAGTCCGGCAGCATCAATTTGTCAGCAGAGCCCAGCAAAAAAAAAAAGCTCTGAGGCCTCTGGGATCCAAATCAGGGCACTGGCAAGAGCAAAGAGTGCCTGGGGTGAGCCAGCAGGCGCTAAATAAACACAGCCGTATGCTGAAATGCAAAATACCGAGGATGTACATATCATTCACAACGAACGCATACTGATAGTGACACGTGTGCGACAAATGTACAATTTCAGCTATGTTTGGAAGAACTACGACGCAACAAGATAAACAAGCACACACAGCTGCAGAATAATAATATTAACAGCTGCTGTAGTAAAGGGTCAAAGCCAGTGAATGTTACACAGTCTGTGTTCTCTGAATCATCGGGTCTGCTGCAGGCTGAGACGACATGTGGAGCTGAACACACACACACACACACAGGCTCACACAGAAAGCGCAGAGAACAAGGGAGAACTATCCCCTTTTCTGACCTTTGATGTTCAATGCTGCATACACACACATACACACATGCATGCACAAATAGACAAGTACCGGTACACACATGCATGCAATAAAAATGGGAAAAGTCAAGGGTGTCATCCACTATACAACTCTTCATCTATTAAACATAAGTAATACAAATTGCTAGATTTCTGCATGAATGTAAACAGTTTATATGCACAGACAACAGTCTGACTGGGCATCTCCATCAATAAACACAACAGTTACATTTCAGCCCCAACTGTGCAGTACTTTCTCAGAAAAGTTTTTTAAAAATAAATATTTTACTAGCTAATTCGTATCATCGTTGCGCTCTAACACCTAAAGTAAAAGCAAAAAGATCAGTTTGGGAGGTACAAACAATATGACAGCTTTTAAAAGAACATCTTCAGCATTAGTTAAAATATTACTCTCACAGCCTTCACTATTACTTAGTGTCCCTTCTTTTATCAAACTAACTATACCTAATAGGCACCTGTTATGAGTTGGTCTCAAAAAGCTAAAAGGGTGACGCTTTCGGCTTAAAATGCCCAAAATGCACTCATGTTCAGGAAGTGTATCGGTTTTTACTGTAAAATCTTAAACAAATATTACTAAAAGTAGATCATCAATAACTTGCTATTATTAAAAGGCTACAGTATATTGCATTTCATGCAAGAGTTTTAAATTGAGATCAGTATATGATGGGAAAAGGTGGACTTAAAGCCTTTTTTTTGGCAAACATTAAAATAACATTATGTGCAACCTCTGGTGATACTGATATTCCATGATGTGTTAGTTCGGGTGTGTGTTGGGGTGTTCAGCTACTACCACTCCAAACTTTAGCTTGTTTGATAGACTTAAGGTTGTTTAGCTGTGATCTAAACAGAATTGACTCAAGTTAAAATGGGTGTAGATGTACACCCAGTGACTATGTACTTTCTGAACTTTTTGCTAAAATCCATCCACTCGTCTATGAGATGTTTTTGCTAACACGACAAATGAGTATTCAATCCTTTGCTGACCTATTTTTAAGTCACTCTGTTGCCATAGGTAAATAAATAAAGTGCTAAAAAGTGTCCATAAAGACAAAGTGATCCCAATAACAAAAATGTCATAAAATGGAGCATTTTTCTCTGCCAACTGCCGCAGCACCAGGAAATCCTTTCATGTAATGTTTAACGTCATTGTGAAATTGGGGGATTCTTCTTTTTAAATACATGCCTGGATATTCTTGATGAGATCACTCCAGACCAAATAAAAATTGAGTTTTCAAACCTGCACTCTCATAAACAAAACTAGCTTGTTGCTAAGCCAGGGGATAAATCACCAAATTTCCACAAATGACGGTATGTATCATTTTTAGAAAAATTTTGAGATGGAGAATTTGAAAATAGTATTCAATATTGAAAAATGCCACATTTAATTTTGGGTTACATTTAAATAAATAAATAAATAGCTACTGTATGTGTTGTCATCATTGCATGTTCCCTTACAAATATGGAATTGGCTCTCTGCATTTAACCCATTTCACCTGAGATACACCCAGGTGGAGCAGTGGGCAGCTATTGAGGGTGCCCAGGGAGCAATTTGGGATTGGGTGTACTGATCAGAGACACCACAGGATGTACAACGACAGGGGCTTCAACCCAGGACTTTTGGGTCCTGAGTCGGCTGCCCTGCCCCACCATCTCGACCCCATTGATCTAAGAAAAAACTGTATGCAGATTTTTATTTATTTTTGTACTTTATGATTTTTGTTGTTGTTGGACATTTTGAATAATACCTTTAATCTTACATGTACTAAATGAACATGGCTCTTTTTAAATAATCTTATTTGTAGAAGTATAGACATTTTGAAAAGTTTCATTTCCATTGAAATTAAATAAAGGGCAGCATGGCACAACTGGTAGAGCCACTGCCTCTCAGCAAGCAGGTCGCTGGTTCAAATCCCAGTCAGGGGGGCCTTTCTGGATGGAGTTTGCATGTTCTCTCCGTGCATGCGTGAGTTTTCTCTGGGTACTCCGGTTTCTTTCCACAGACAAAAAACATACATGTTAGGCTGATTGGTAACTAATCTAATTTGTCCCAAGGTGTGAGTGAATGGTTGTTTGTCTCATTTGTCTCTGGGTCATTCTATAATTGGAGATACATTTGGCACTTCAAGAAATTACAAAAAAACCTGATAATTTCTCAAATTTTGGTTAACTTGGTAACAGAATTGACAATTTCAAACGTTTTTCATAAAAACTCCACTTGCTAGCATAAATGCTAAAAGCACACGTCACCAATAAAATTATGGTTTAAAAAGGTTTAAATAGAAATATTTTCATAACAAAATCAGTAGTGTCTTCCTAGTGATATTAGAGGAACAAGATTGACATAAGAATGATAACTCTTGGTGTTGACGCTTTTCATATTGAAATAATTTCTCAGAGAAGGGTAGACACCTCTGAGTGCTTGAGATCTTGTCAGCAAAAGGAAGTGATGTCATTTCATGCAACTTTTATAGCTGTGGAATGTCATTCCCAAAATTTAAAGGGACATAACCTTATGGTAACAGAGTTGACGAAATATTCTCGGACACATATTTTTTAGGGAAAAAAAGTATTTTTAATGAATTTACTGTAATATTCTTGTATAATTGACTATTTCAGCAGGCTGGAAAAATAATATTTTATAGTTTCCAAAAAATAAAAACCTGAAAAACTTGTTTTTCCATCATTTTCGAAATGGGAAGGAAAAGCCAAGACCAACTCGGACAACAACAGTAGTTATGTTTATGGAACTATATAAAACATGTTTAAATGTAATTATATTAATGTTATGAACAGTGACATATTGTGATCAATACAAAAAAATCAAGAAATTTTTAAGATTCAAAAAAATGAAAAAATTTCAACAAAGCAGGCCAAAAATAATGACTCTGGACATCAAATGTATCTCCAATTATAGAATGACTCCTCTATGTGGCCCTGTGATGGACTTGCAACCGGTCCAGGGTGTACTCCACCCCTCACACAGTGATTGCTGGACATGGGCACCAGCGACCCCCGTGACCCAAGATGGAAGAAGTGGGTAAAAGATGATGGATGGACTGTTAAAAGTCTCATTTCACGATGAACAAAAGCATCAAAACTGCAAGTTCAATACACTGTTTCTTCAGAATGTAGAAAGGAGTTTTAGTATAATAATAAATCACAACGGTTGGCTTGAGGCTGCAGAAAAGCCTGTTCACACTTTGCTCCTCTATTAGTGTAATATCAATGTGGAGAAAGCAGCAACTTAAGTCCGTGTCTCCATGGTGATGCTGGGGTTTTGGCTACACAAGTAGCTATTATGTTTATGTTCAGACTAGCGTTCTGGCTGTTACTGGGCTTTGGGTACTTCCTGTTGACACAGTGGCACGTGTCGCCATCGCATCCTGTTAACGAAACAGCGTCCGCCTGAGGTGCATCTACTCATTTGATGTTGTGCTTCCAGCTGTATTAGCAGGTGGCGCTTGGTTTGATGAGCACCTTTAGCATCTGCTGAAACTTAAAGGGAAAGAGCTGCTGTCTGATGGCTCTGAATCTGAATTTCAAGGATGATTCAGATTCACATCAAGTTTCAGTCTGCCCTCTGGCCACGCAGCACCTATGAAATTTAGCCTGTCGTTATTTGCATAATCTTGTTGACAGACAAACAGAGACTCCACCTCAGCTCTACTCTAGACAGGGGGATGATAAACTCCACCTTACTGATAAGGACCGTGCTGGAGGGGTTCATGTGATGTAGTGGGAAGATAAAGCGTCTGTTGTCGCACTCGTCTGAAATTGCCGATGCTAAAAGCTGCATGGTCCGAACAGCCAGATGGCGAAGTGAGTTTCTAACAGAAGAAGCCCCAGCAATGACAAAATGCTTAATCAGGTTTGCCTAATCTCCACAAAAATGTCATGTTCCAAAATATGATTAAAGCCAGCGTAGCACTTTAAAATGAATCGTTTGACATTTTCTGAAATCTGCTTATTTGCTTTTCCTGCTGAGAATCAGATGAGAAGATCAATACCGCTCTAATGACCGGTTTAACCATGCGGTCACGTCCAGTGAGCTTAAAAGCTGGAAACTGGAGGAGAAACAGATATCACGTCCACCGATTACTAAATATTTCTACTAACGAACGTATAGGCTTTTGTTCGATCTGAAATATTCCATTATAGCTCAGCAGCCACTGGCCAAAAAAATGGCTTGTGTTAGGAGTTTACAATCTACTACAACTTATTTTATTTGAAAGAGAAACGTTTCCTAGTTATTTTAAGTCTGGTTGTACTAACATCCAGGCTTAAAACATACTATTTATAAGAAAACCTGAAACAATACTTTAAGATAAACATGAAAAAAAAAATGTGTTTGAAATTTTTGCCACATTATGAAATTTGTCATACCATGTTTTTCATCATATCAATTGCATCTTCTTGCATAAATTTGCACGTCCTGCAACTTATACCCCCCATCCCCCATATTTATAACCCACTTTTTGGCTGAGATCTGACAATTTAATTCATTCTGATATGGAAAATATTGAACACTACCATTTTCAGCCACTAGAGGGCAATCGACTAATATGGTAAGCCAAGTGTCTCATAGGTAAAAGTGGTTAGTAATGAGACAGGTGGCTTGCCATACCAAGCCACCTTCTTCTCGCTCCAGAACTCCTGGAGAAAACGTCAAATCAGCTGCGTTTTGCCGCACCGCCCAGGCGAAATGCAGCTGATTTGACCATTAAAGTGCATTTATTAAGGAAAAGTTCAACTGAGACACACCTTACTATAATGTCGAGCAAACAAATAATTGTTTTTAGGTGTTAATCTTGTTAAATTTTGACAAAATGCACAGCAAGTCCTCCCTTTGCTCGCTCCCGCAGCTGCAAATCAATTTTTGAAATGTGCTGATTTGACCATTAAAGTGCATTTATTAAGGAAAAGTTAAACTGAGGCACACCTTTGTTATAATTTCAAACAAACAAATAAATGTTTTTAAGTGTTAATCTTGTTAAAGTCCTCCTGTTCATGCTCCCGTGGCTGACATTTGGCAGCCAATAGATTTTTGGCACAACACCAGTCCATATTTCCGGGTTGTTAGCGGTGATGAGTAACAAACGCCACGCATCAGCAGTGATGCATAATCTACTGTATGCGACATATACGGCGAAGCTATTTATTTATGTTTTTCTCACTTTATTATACATATTTGGACTGATGCAACTTATACATCGGTACGACGTGGACAGTGGCAAATATGGTAATTAGGGGGCAGGGGCAAAACTAGCAGTAAGTCTAGCTAAGATAATTTGGCACATTTCTACCACTGTAAAGTTGTTATTCGCCCAATAATTTTGGTGTATAATGTGGCTTTATCTGATACAGTATTAGTTTTTGATAAGAAAATGCCTTGAACAATTTATAAAACAGTCGTTTTTAAAATTATTTTTGAAATATTTCTGAATATTTTCACTAATCTTACTAATACTTATGAAATAAACATAAACTAGCTTAATGCCAACATTTTATTGATACTTGAGGACAGAAAATACTGTATGTTCTTTTAGCTACACTTGGAACTGTACACATCATATAAACAGTGGGGTTTAGGATTTGGACATAATGCTATACCCTGATTTTTGTACAACCAGGTCAAAAATAAACAGGAAAAAACATGTTTTTAATAATAAAATAGGTTGTAGTTTTAAGCACTCTGTGTGTATTAAGTTGGTTTTAAAAAAGGGGTTGGACACCCACCTTTGGGTTGGTGGTAAATATGGTACACAAGCCATTATCCAGCAATAAAGCAAAAATGAAATGTAGCAAAATAATTTAGAGGAAATAACCTTCCTGTGCATTAATCTTCTCTGCTGCCACCGGACATAATAAAATAAAAGTCCTGTTCCATCAAGCAACACAGTGGCATGAGGCAAACGGGTAGCAGCTCATTACAGCCCTCTTCTACAGCCGTTAAATTACAGGCATCTGTGTCTTTTAGGCAAATACACTTGAGTGCTAAGCAAGCAGACATGCCCGGGCTGAATCGTTATTGCTTTGACCAAATCTCTTTCTCCGCGGTTAGGAAAATTATGTTTACACACTCTATATATCACTGAAGCGCAGTCATATTTGCAACGAGCTGATATCAAAAAGAAAAACAATAAATCAAACTGGTCACATGCTGATGTTCATTCGTACGGTACACTTTGGCTGCTTGCCACCATGACGCAAGCAAAGTTCAACATCATGTACAATTTAACATTTGCTCTTTGCTAACGTGCATCAACGCAGCATTGATTCATTCATTTGGTCTTTTTTATGCCTAAACAACTCATAAAATAATCAGGTTAGTAAGACACTGACTAAACTCAACAAAGTTCAGTCAGGTCAGCTGGATGGTTTCTTTTTTTGTTGAGACGTTTCGTCCTTCATCCAAAGGACTTTACCAATCCGAGGAGCCACCATAAACTGAGTCCCACAAGCAGGACAACCACATAGTGGACCAACCAGTTTGCTGGTGATAAGATGGTTCCTGGGGCCCATCATCTCCCCTGTCGATTTCTCTGAGACAGCCATAGTGGTTCAAAACATCAAAGTTCATGCGTAATAATCCATGTAGAAAAAAAATCCATGTTACCACCGGTATGCTTTGTTCCATTTTTTACCTGGATTATTGAGCATTAAGTTGAACACACTGACTTAATCTGTTAGTGCTCAGATTATGTGATGGGGCTCAGCTACTACCAGACTAAATGTTAGGCCAATATCTGTGAAATGGACTGTGTTATATCCATGATTGTGTTTGTTGCTAACAGGCGGAGAGAGGTGAGTCCAACAGTTAATGAAATAACTTTGCGCAAAGATTTCATACAATCACTCAGTGCTCAGAGTTGAGGACAAGTCTCAGCTACTACCACCCATTTTTAGGGGAAAAAAATTGTAGCTTTTTTATAAAGCCACTTCGTTTGCCTATGTTAATTAGTTATGGCAGCCATGTTGAAATAAGCTGACTCAGTTTTAGTTGTACATTCATACATGCATTGCTTTGTGAGAGTTTTATTACAATCTATCTAGTGCAGGGGTGTCAAACTCACTTACAAAAGGGGGCCAAAACCAAAACCTTTTTCAAACTAAGGGCCGGTTTCAGAATCTACATTGACTCAAGTTACATACCCAACATCTTTTCTTGGTCGCAGGTTCCTCAAGAGTTTGAATGGTCTCACTTGATGTTCTCTGATGCAGTTTTGACATCATAATCAAAGATTACTGAAAAAAAATTAAGTGATAAAATAATTTTACATTAAAATAACATCTTGGGGGCCAGACAAGATGTCAGTGAGGGCCATATTTGGCCCCCGGGCCTTGAGTTTGACACATATGATCTAGTGGTTCATGAGATATTTTGTTAACACACACACGCAGTTACATTATGACCTGCTCCTTACGGCAGCGGGTGATAATTACCGTATTTTCCGGACTATAGGTCGCAGCTTTTTATCATTTTTTCATGGCATGCGACCTATAGTCAGGTGAGACCTATTTATGGATTTTTTCCCATATTTTTAGACCAATTTTTGGCTCAGATGTGACCGTTTTTCATTTTGGCAGAAAATGGTGCAGTACCATTTTTGTCCACTAGGGGGACACTTCCAGAGAGTCCACCGACCGTTTCCAGCTCATGTGTCCGAAAAAAAGCCTCCTCTGCTCGGACTGACTCTGTCGCTGCCCGGCCTCCTGCTCTGGAGGTAACTACTGTTAGCTCTGTGTTTGTTAGCTGTTTGTTTGCAAGATAAGTCAAGAACCACTCGGCAGATTTTTCTGAAACTTACAGAATGTAATCACTGTATGGACATTTACAAGTGACTAGCTTTATGAGATGTTTGAGATAAAAAAACAACTATATTTTATTAGCGGTTAGCTTCCGTTAGCATTCGTTTTATTTCTGTTTATAACGTTATAAATAGCTCAGAAACCACTCGGTGGATATTTTTTCTGTTGCCAAAGTGTAATTAGAGGAAAAAAAATGGCTTCAATTTACAAACTGTTGCCCTGTATTAAACATTTGAGATAAAATTCAAAATTTTATTCGTTGTTTTAGACGGAATCGTCTCGTGTTAGCTTCCGTTTTATTTCCGTGTACAGTATATTTTAGCGAATAGCTAATAAACCACTCGGCTAGTAAACCACTAACCCTTGTGCTATAATGTCAGCTATAATTTTTAGCAAACAAATAATTGTTTTTACCGTGTTCATCTTCTTAAAAGCCTTGCTTTGTGCTCCTGTGGCAGACATTTGCAACAGAGCTAAACACTCGGTCCATATTTCCGGGTTGTCTCAGCGGTGACACGTCACGTCAGCGGTGGATGACGCGTTACGTCGGCGGTGATGTAGGTGCTACCTATATTCCGGTGCAACCTATTTATGGATTTTTCCAATTTATTGGTAATAATTGGACAATGCGACCTATACTCAAGTGCGACCTATAGTCCGAAAAATACGGTACATGTTCGTCTTTCATTGTAACAGTCAATAACAAAGTGTAGCTCAAGACTTTTGCACAGAGCTGTAGGTGGCAGGTGTCGTCATCTTTCAGCCTCACAGAACCAGACAAACCTCATCAGAACAAGCTAAAAAAAATAATCCATTAAGCGAAAAAAAAAAAATTTAGCGTGTGTGTTTATTGGAGGAATTTTGAGAGACTTACTGGGCCTTAAGAAATATTCATTAGTGCGGCAGATAAGCTGAAAGTTACATAAATTATTTTTTTGTAGGTTTATTTACCGGGGTGAGACAAATTTCTCTGGCAGCAGCTCAGGAGAATCCCGAGGACAAAGAAACGAGTCAAGTAAAGCTTTAACCACCCCCGCCCACCCTCCGCCCCCGCTCCTGAAAAATTTAGCGTGGTCATTTGCAGGGGAGAGAAAGTGCGAGGAGGCAAAAAGGAGCAGCATTGTTCTTTGTTCCAGCTTAAACACACAAACAGCAGCAGACTGCTGACATTAATAAGCAGTCAGTGATTTTCCTAATGGCTTGCTTCTATGCAAAGCCAATTCTCGTGAGGATGGTTAAAGTACTCAAAGCCACGAGTAAACTCCCTTCCTGCTCGCAGACAGACACAAAAACTCACACGAGTTTAAAGTGCAACTTTGCACGCCCCCAACATCTTCTACAGTAGCTTATCTCCTCAGATCCGTTTCAGTGCCCAAATTAACCCTGCGTGTCTGATTGTTTTACATTCCTGTTCGTCAAAAGCTAATAAATCTGCAAAGCTTTGGACACAAATTGCATGTTTTTGATGCACATGCAGATAAATATTCTATAATAGTTACCAATCTGCTTCCAAATGGCTTCAAAGGTAAACAAAAAAAGCACTTTTATGGCTTTAAAACGTTTTTTTTGGCAGATATACCGTATTTTCTAGAATATAGGTCGCACCTGAATATAGGTCGCATTGTCCAATTATTACCAAAGAATTGGAAAAATCCATATATAGGTCGCACCTGAATATAGGTCGCACCTACGTCAAAATGTGGACCGTGTTTAGCTCTGCTGCAAATGTCTGCCACAGGAGCGCACAGCAAGGCTTTTAAGAAGATTAACACTTAAAAACAATTATTTGTTTGATAAAAATTATAGCAAATATGTGTCTGAGCTGAACTTTTCTTTAATAAATGAATAATTTTAGCAGGATAAACACCTAAAAAATATATATTTGTTAGCTGACATTATTGTAAGAGTGTGTCTCAGTTTAATTTTTGTTAATAAATGATTACAAATCAGCTTATTTTATAAAAAGTCATAAATAGGTTGCACCTGAATATAGGTCGCAGGGCATGCAAAAATGATGAAAAGCCGCAACCTATATTCCGGAAAATACGGGTAAGCATGTTTTAATGAAATCTCATTTTGTTTTATGTAGACAATGTAAGCTTCACTCAATTACAAACTGACATTTGAAATTCAATGTTGAAGTTTTGAACAGAATTTAGTGAATGAAGGCACTTAGAAAGTGAACATCCAGTGTTTTTAAGGTTTAAATGGGCAAAACGTAAACAAGAATACTGCATGTGGCACATTATACTGTACGCTCGTCATCAAACTATTGTACAGCGATTGAAAGCAATGGCCCAAACAAGCAGACCTTTTATAACATTTGACCTTGATGTGTGGCTTTGACCTTGGAGCTGCAGTAGTGAAACGTATATACGATGATACAACTGGTGACGACACGAGTATCAAATTTCATACAATTTTCTTGAGCGGATCAGAAGTTATGGCCCGGACAAGAGAAAGTTTAGGTACGGGCTTGTAAAAAGGTCTTCAAGCTTCTTGGCGTTTACCACAAACTCACAAATGCAGAATCTAATGTTCGGCACCGTGATGTGTGCTATTATTTTTATTGGCGTTTCACGTTACCATGGCAACGTAATTTGCAAACAAAGACACCGTTTTTCCCCATTGAAAAACACTGACAGAACTCTTAGCTCCTAAATACCAAAGTGAGATCACGTGACCCAGAGGACAAAGGTCTCTGAACTAAACTCTGATTAACGTTTGGAGCCATTTTGGTTCAAAATGGCTGCCACAGCTACATAAGCAAACTCGGGCATTCTTTGAGATATTGAGCTGAGATTTAGTACGGTCGCAACTGAGAACGAGTTGTTATACATTCCTAATGCAAATAAAAATCCAAGATGGCCACCTTAAAAATAGGATAACTCAGCTATTTTAAAAGATATTGAGATTACATTTTGTGTACCTGAGTGATGCACAACACATTCTGAATTAAAATCTAAAAATTAAAGATGGCCACCAAATTTCAGATTGATATAACTCAGAGGTTTTTAGAGCTACAGTAGTCCCTAGCTACTTTATGGTTTATCGTGGACTCGCTCTATTGCGGTTTTTCAAAATAAGATTGGACATGATTGATGGATGAGCCACACGATCGGCAAATTATTTAGCACCTGCTGCTTCTTTGTGCAGCCCAGAGCTGCAGAAAAAGCTTCCTCCTGCGCCTCTGTGCAGCCCACACTGAAGGATAAGCTTCCTGCTGCAGCTGATCAGCTGATCTCCGTGCACAGCGGAGAAGAGGGCGTGGCCAAGAGCGCTTGCAGGTGACTCATGGTACGTCCTGACCAAACGCGTTTTCAACGGCAGGAACGTCCAGTTTACATGCAAAGTCAATGGGGGACGCACCTCCAGCCACGTCTTGGCGTCGCGCGTCACGTGACGTGCGTGTTGAGCGTGCTGGAAAAGCGTTTTCCGTGCACGTGAACCCGCGTCAGCCTCCAAGCACGCGTTGAACATTGCTGAACGTTTTCGCCGTTCAAACGTTCAAACGCCGTTCAACTCTGGTTGATCAGGGAGAGTCGGGGGGGAGTCGGGGGGAGGAGAGAGGGGGACGCGGAAACGAGGGGGCGCGCGCACTATGTGACGTATTGGGACACAGAAAAAACCCGCGGAGTCATGGACTATGGAAGAGAAATCTGTGTGTTCGCGACAACTCCTTCACGACCAGTCAAGTCTGCTCTCTACAGAGACTGGCAGAGTGCAGTGAGGAACTCGTTGTACTGGTAAGCTCCTCCCACACCCCCCGCCGCCGCAGCTTCTCGTTCTGGTCAGGACACAACTGGGTCCAGTGCGTCCACTTGCGTGCGTGACGAGCCTTTTTGCCGTTGAAAACGCGTTTGGTCAGTACGTACCATTAGAGCAGCGGAGGCAGGAAGGTGAAATCATGACATGCTGTGCTCTTTTATAACTTTTAGAGGTTAGAAACGTTTTGAATATTGCAAGAGTTTGGGAAGGGTTTAAAACACCTACAAAGTATATACTATATTAGCCTGGTTAAAACCAGACCCTTGTCCTTCACTTCGCTTCGTACTAGGGTCTGGGACTTCTCCCATAGACAAGGATTTCTCTGGTAGATTTTTGACCGGACCAATCAGAGAACAGAAAGCAGAGTTTTGTTAGTTTAGCCTGGCGAGGTCCAGGCTATTCAGATAAACAGCTCAGAAACCACTCGGTGGATATTTTTTCTGCTACCAGTGTGTAATTATATGGCTCTAATTTACTGACTGTTGGCCTAGATGAAACATTTGAGATAAAATTCGATTTTTTATCATTTATTTTCGTAGCGCACCCGAGGCTGTTTGGAAAATGTCAAACCGAAACAATTTAAATCCAGCAGATTTGACCATTTCGTGAATTGATTTAGGAACTGTTAAGCTCAGGAACACTTCTGATATAACGTCAGCTAAGAAATATATTTTTTCTCAGCAAAGAAATAATAGTTTTTTACCTTGTTTTCTTGAAAATTCCTTCGTGGCGGCAGCCATTTTAACTGACGACGTCAGTCGACGTCGTTCAAAACTCCGCCTTCTGTTCTCTGATTGGTCCGGTCAAAAATCTACCG
>JBBPBX010082421.1:0-15739 GCA_038048925.1 Garcialebias charrua | reverse complement strand
TTGTCAAGTGACCCAGTTGTGGTCAGTTGACTGAGTTGTGGTCAAGTGCCTCAGTTGTGTCAAGTGACCCAGTTGTGGTCAGTTGACTCAGTTGTGGTCAAGTTCCTCAGTTGTGTCAAGTGACTCAGTTGTGGTCAGTTGACTCAGTTGTGGTCAAGTTCCTCAGTTGTGTCAAGTGACTCAGTTGTGGTCAGTTTACTCAGTTGTGTCAGTTGACTCAGTTGTAGTCAGTTGACTCAGTTGAGGTCAAGTGCCTCAGTTGTGTCAAGAGACTCAGTTGAGGTCAAGTGACTCAGTTGTGGTCAGTCGACTCAGTTGTGTCAGGTGACTCAGTTGTAGTCAGTTGACTCAGTTGTGGTCAAGTGCTTCAGTTGTTTCAAGTGACTCAGTTGTGGTCAAGTGCTTCAGTTGTGGTCAGTTGACTCAGTTGTGGTCAGTTGACTCAGTTTGTCAAGTGACTCAGTTTGTCAAGTGACTCAGTTGTGGTCAGTTGACTCAGTTGAGGTCAAGTGACTCAGTTGTGGTCAGTTGACTCAGTTGTGTCAGTTGACTCAGTTGTGGTCAAGTGCCTCAGTTGTGGTCAAGTGCCTCAGTTGTGGTCAAGTGTCTCAGTTGTGTCAGGTAACTCAGTTGTGGTCAGTTGACTCAGTTGAGGTCAAGTGCCTCAGTTGTGTCAAGTGACTCAGTTGTGGTCAGTTGACTCAGTTGTGTCAGTTGACTCAGTTGAGGTCAAGTGCCTCAGTTGTGGTCAACTGTCTCAGTTGTGGTCAAGTGTCTCAGTTTTGGTCAAGTGTCTCAGTTGTGGTCAAGTGCCTCAGTTGTGGTCAAGTGTCTCAGTTGTGTCAAGTAACTCAGTTGTGGTCAGTTGACTCAGTTGAGGTCAAGTGCCTCAGTTGTGTCAAGTGACTCAGTTGTGGTCAGTTGACTCAGTTGTGTCAGTTGATTCAGTTGAGGTCAAGTGCCTCAGTTGTGGTCAAGTGACTCAGTTGTGGTCAGTTGACCCAGTTGTGGTCAGTTGACTCAGTTGAGGTCAAGTGACTCAGTTGTGGTCAGTTGACTCAGTTGTGGTCAAGTGACTCAGTTGTGGTCAAGTGACTCAGTTGACTCAGTTGAGGTCAAGTGCCTCAGTTGTGTCAAGTGACTCAGTTGTGGTCAGGTGACTTAGTTGTGTCATGTAACTCAGTTGTGTCAGGTGACTCAGTTGTGTCAGGTGACTCAGTTGTAGTCAGTTGACTCAGTTGTGGTTAGTTGACTCAGTTTGTCAAGTGACTCAGTTGTGGTCAGTTGACTCAGTTGTGGTCAGTTGACTCAGTTTGTAAAGTGACCCAGTTGTGGTCAGTTGACTCAGTTGTGGTCAAGTGCCTCAGTTGTGTCAAGTGACTCAGTTGTGGTCAGTTGACTCAGTTGTGGTTAGTTGACTCAGTTTGTCAAGTGACTCAGTTGTGGTCAGTTGACTCAGTTGTGGTCAGTTGACTCAGTTTGTCAAGTGACCCAGTTGTGGTCAGTTGACTCAGTTGTGGTCAAGTGCCTCAGTTGTGTCAGGTGACTCAGTTGTGGTCAGTTGACTCAGTTGTGGTTAGTTGACTCAGTTTGTCAAGTGACTCAGTTGTGGTCAGTTGACTCAGTTGTGGTCAGTTGACTCAGTTTGTCAAGTGACCCAGTTGTGGTCAGTTGACTCAGTTGTGGTCAAGTGCCTCAGTTGTGTCAAGTGACCCAGTTGTGGTCAGTTGACTCAGTTGTGGTCAAGTTCCTCAGTTGTGTCAAGTGACTCAGTTGTGGTCAGTTGACTCAGTTGTGGTCAAGTTCCTCAGTTGTGTCAAGTGACTCAGTTGTGGTCAGTTTACTCAGTTGTGTCAGGTGACTCAGTTGTAGTCAGTTGACTCAGTTGAGGTCAAGTGCCTCAGTTGTGTCAAGAGACTCAGTTGAGGTCAAGTGACTCAGTTGTGGTCAGTCGACTCAGTTGTGTCAGGTGACTCAGTTGTAGTCAGTTGACTCAGTTGTGGTCAAGTGCTTCAGTTGTTTCAAGTGACTCAGTTGTGGTCAAGTGCTTCAGTTGTGGTCAGTTGACTCAGTTGTGGTCAGTTGACTCAGTTTGTCAAGTGACTCAGTTTGTCAAGTGACTCAGTTGTGGTCAGTTGACTCAGTTGAGGTCAAGTGACTCAGTTGTGGTCAGTTGACTCAGTTGTGTCAGTTGACTCAGTTGTGGTCAAGTGCCTCAGTTGTGGTCAAGTGTCTCAGTTGTGTCAGGTAACTCAGTTGTGGTCAGTTGACTCAGTTGAGGTCAAGTGCCTCAGTTGTGTCAAGTGACTCAGTTGTGGTCAGTTGACTCAGTTGTGTCAGTTGACTCAGTTGAGGTCAAGTGCCTCAGTTGTGGTCAACTGTCTCAGTTGTGGTCAAGTGTCTCAGTTTTGGTCAAGTGTCTCAGTTGTGGTCAAGTGCCTCAGTTGTGGTCAAGTGTCTCAGTTGTGTCAAGTAACTCAGTTGTGGTCAGTTGACTCAGTTGAGGTCAAGTGCCTCAGTTGTGTCAAGTGACTCAGTTGTGGTCAGTTGACTCAGTTGTGTCAGTTGATTCAGTTGAGGTCAAGTGCCTCAGTTGTGGTCAAGTGACTCAGTTGTGGTCAGTTGACCCAGTTGTGGTCAGTTGACTCAGTTGAGGTCAAGTGACTCAGTTGTGGTCAGTTGACTCAGTTGTGGTCAAGTGACTCAGTTGTGGTCAAGTGACTCAGTTGACTCAGTTGAGGTCAAGTGCCTCAGTTGTGTCAAGTGACTCAGTTGTGGTCAGGTGACTTAGTTGTGTCATGTAACTCAGTTGTGTCAGGTGACTCAGTTGTGTCAGGTGACTCAGTTGTAGTCAGTTGACTCAGTTGTGGTTAGTTGACTCAGTTTGTCAAGTGACTCAGTTGTGGTCAGTTGACTCAGTTGTGGTCAGTTGACTCAGTTTGTCAAGTGACCCAGTTGTGGTCAGTTGACTCAGTTGTGGTCAAGTGCCTCAGTTGTGTCAAGTGACTCAGTTGTGGTCAGTTGACTCAGTTGTGGTTAGTTGACTCAGTTTGTCAAGTGACTCAGTTGTGGTCAGTTGACTCAGTTGTGGTCAGTTGACTCAGTTTGTCAAGTGACCCAGTTGTGGTCAGTTGACTCAGTTGTGGTCAAGTGCCTCAGTTGTGTCAGGTGACTCAGTTGTGGTCAGTTGACTCAGTTTGTCAAGTGACTCAGTTGTGGTCAGTTGACTCAGTTGTGGTTAGTTGACTCAGTTTGTCAAGTGACTCAGTTGTGGTCAGTTGACTCAGTTGTGGTCAGTTGACTCAGTTTGTCAAGTGACCCAGTTGTGGTCAGTTGACTCAGTTGTGGTCAAGTGCCTCAGTTGTGTCAAGTGACCCAGTTGTGGTCAGTTGACTCAGTTGTGGTCAAGTTCCTCAGTTGTGTCAAGTGACTCAGTTGTGGTCAGGTGACTCAGTTGTGTCAGGTGACTCAGTTGTGTCAGTTGACTCAGTTGTGGTCAGTTGACTCAGTTTGTCAAGTGACCCAGTTGTGGTCAGTTGACTCAGTTGTGGTCAAGTGCCTCAGTTGTGTCAAGTGACTCAGTTGTGGTCAGGTGACTTAGTTGTGTCAGGTGACTCAGTTGTGTCAAGTGACTCAGTTGTGGTCAGTTGACTCAGTTGTGGTTAGTTGACTCAGTTTGTCAAGTGACTCAGTTGTGGTCAGTTGACTCAGTTGTGGTCAGTTGACTCAGTTTGTCAAGTGACCCAGTTGTGGTCAGTTGACTCAGTTGTGGTCAAGTGCCTCAGTTGTGTCAGGTGACTCAGTTGTGGTCAGTTGACTCAGTTTGTCAAGTGACTCAGTTGTGGTCAGTTGACTCAGTTGTGGTTAGTTGACTCAGTTTGTCAAGTGACTCAGTTGTGGTCAGTTGACTCAGTTGTGGTCAGTTGACTCAGTTTGTCAAGTGACCCAGTTGTGGTCAGTTGACTCAGTTGTGGTCAAGTGCCTCAGTTGTGTCAAGTGACCCAGTTGTGGTCAGTTGACTCAGTTGTGGTCAAGTTCCTCAGTTGTGTCAAGTGACTCAGTTGTGGTCAGGTGACTCAGTTGTGTCAGGTGACTCAGTTGTGTCAGTTGACTCAGTTGTGGTCAGTTGACTCAGTTTGTCAAGTGACCCAGTTTGGTCAGTTGACTCAGTTGTGGTCAAGTGCCTCAGTTGTGTCAAGTGACTCAGTTGTGGTCAGGTGACTTAGTTGTGTCAGGTGACTCAGTTGTGTCAGGTGACTCAGTTGTGGTCAGTTGACTCAGATGACCCAGCACCTTTGTGTGATCTTATATGTGTGCTAATCTCATGATAAGAAGGACTGAGTCCAACTGAAAGCAGAAAATCTTCAGCAGGTGATTGAGTTTGTGGATTTGGTGGGATTATAAATCTACTCTGTGATCTGATACGTCTTCGTGTAAACGTTGACCATGTTCCTGTTTGTCTTGGAGATCTGTGATCTTTGAACAGCTAGAACCTGAAAATCCAGACAGGTATTGTGCATTACTTCAAGGAATGTTTGAACTTCATTATGATATGATAGAAAGTAGATGTCCAACTTGTTTTCTTTCCTAATCCACAGCTGAATTGCTGTCTCCATCTTTTTTTTTATAGCAATGGCTTTTTTTGTTGTTGTGAATTAGATTTTCCTCTGATCTTACACATTAAGAAAACAATTTTTTTCTCCCTCAGTGGTTCTTCTTTGTGCTTCTGACAGCCATTAAGCCATTTTCCACTTGAAATAAACTTTTACAACTTCTTTGTTGTATGAAAGTAAAAGCATCCAGTCGCTCATTCATCAGTTTTCCATTAGCAGCACTCGTGCTTCAGTCAGACATGGAAGTAAAACTGACGGGAAAAAGCCTTTTTGCCCTCGGTCTTAACTTGGTGTGAAATAAATGGTAAATGGTAAATGGAGCTTACTTATATAGCGCTTTCCAGCCCCCTTTGAGGGACCCCAAAGCACTTCACAGTACCAGCCATCCACCCATTCATACACACATTCATACACCGGTAGCGGTGTATGAATGTGTGTAAGATGTAAGATGTGTGTAAGATGAAAAGTGAAAGATTCTCAAACATATTTATAAAAATATATAAATAAAAATACTGTAGTCAGAGTTTTACTGTTTCCCTCTCAATTCAATTAAATTCATTTAAAAAACACTTTATTAATCCCAAAAGGAAATTAAATGTTGTAACTCGTTATCCTCGTTTCATTAAGAGATGATACTGATGGCTGTATCCAGGAAGGATCTCTTGTAAAGGTCCGTCCCACAGCAGATCCAAAGAAACTGAGACCTTAATTTCATTTGCTGCAGGATCCATCACCAACACTGCTTCCTGGGTAAATCTGAATACAACTCTTAAATACTGAAGACTATACCCCTGAGTACAGGAGAGTATAATTCTGACTACAAAATAATACAATTCGAGGTACAACGGAGAACACTGAGTGCAGGAAAGTATAAAACCGAGTACAAGACAGCATAACTCTAGGAGAGTACAACTCTAAGTACAGAGGAGTGTAACACTGAATACAGGAGAATATAACTCAGAGTACAAGAGATTACAACTCTAAATAGATTAAATTATAACTCTTGAGTACAAATGAGTACAACTCAAGTTTAAATAAAGTATAACTCTGGGTATAGAAGAATACAACTCTGGGTACAGAAGAGTATACATCTTAATACAGGAGAGTATACCCTTGTGTTTAACTCAGAATACAGACAAGTATAACTGCTGAGTACAACTGAGTACAGAAAAGTGTAACTAAGAATATAAATAATAATATTCATAGAAGAGGAAAACGCTGATTACAGATAGGTATATTGCTAAGTACAGAAGAGTATAACTTTGAGATCTAAGTACAGAAAAGTATAACTCCTCTGAGTACAGATGATTATAAAGAAAATTCATCACTGGGCATATGGTATATCTACGACTGAAGATGGCCGCCATAGCTTATCGACATTTTCAAACTCAAAAGTTTAACTCAGCCAGTTTTACATATACAGAAATGAAGTTTGGGTGGTAGTAGCTGAGAGTCATCCGCAACAGTAACTCGTTTAGGGTTCCTTCTTATTTCCTCAGTCACCTCCGGGTGTTTTAATAAACCGTTGGCCGTCAAAGCTTTAAATGTTAATGAAGCTGAGCTCTGAATATCTGTCAGCAGCTTTTACAGAAACCTCACGGTGCAGAGAAAATCTCATCAGCTGCGATCTCTCCCTCACGGCGGCTCCGGTTGTCGTCCCGTAACCCTAAAGGAGTGAACGCTTGCATCAATTACCAAACAGTTTTTCTAAAGGTCAGAGTTCACGCTCTGTTACCCACCACCACCACCCACACACACACCATCACCACCAAATGCAGGTGTGTGTCAGAGAGAACCCAAAACTCCTCTGGAGACTCAGACACAGGCTTCCATCTGCATTTCACAGAAGACTAAACACCGTACGGTAAACCTAATGAACACCATGTGAAAGATTAATTATCCGGGCCATCCCCGTCTAATAACCGCAGGATATAATGACTGGATGTGAACAGAAGTAAATGAGACATCACGTTAAATGTCATCACTGATCGACTCTCGGCTCCTATCAATATCACGCTGATTTCTCTTTCTTTAAACAGCTGCCTCCGAAGGCTAAAGGGTGATACTGTTTTTGTCTGTGTGTGATTGTATGTAGATTTAGCAAAATATCTCAGTAAGCACAGATTCAGTTTCAACAAAATCGCTACAATAATCACTGAATCTACAACGGACTCTTCCACGAGACAGCTCAGGGGCCGAGGCCTTCTGGTCTCCTCTGTGGGATTTGTGACGGGGCCGAGGCAGCGAGGGGGTCGAAGCCAGCCCCCCCGATACTCCATTGTTCCGTGAAGTGAGGTAGTAACAGTGGCAAAATGACTGACGGGCTCAGTAATGTGACTAAGTGATGACATGTGGTCAGCGTGACCAAACGTCGTGTTTTACCAACAGCACACGTGGTCACACATTTAAAGGAGACCAAATATTGGTTTTATAAATTTTTATGGTATGTCTGTGGGCTATCCAGACCATGTTCATTCAATTTAATGCACAAAATAATTCTTAGATAATAAAATATCCCCTTTCTAGTTCTGCCTTTTCTAACTTCCGTTCTGAACAGGCTGTTTATGATAAGGCCACGCCCTTCAAAAATCTGTTTACATTAACTCCGCCCTCCAAAGGGGACCCAGAGGCAGACGCCATTTTGGGCAGGGCAAATGAGAGGCTGACGCGTCGCGTAGGCTGCTGTGAAACATCCATAAGTTCACCCTCCATGTTAAAAACTCTTCGTTTGACTCTTCGAAAACAAGCAATAAGGCTGCAGAGTAACACACTGGCTGCTAACTGCTATACACGCTCTCTCTAGCGGGGACCGCTTTTTTCACGGACCACATCCGGCGCGGACCGGATATGGTCCGCGAGCAGTCGTCCGGTTGATTTAAGAGCCCGTAAATAAGTTTTTTCGTTGATAGATAATTAGTTATTAGCGGTACTGCATTTTAACAACAACGAAACATCGAACTCTAGTAGCCATTGTGCTGAGATGAACTCAGGAAAAACAACCGTGACGTCTTTTATACTGAAGTGGGTGGAGCCATCACCAGGGGTTGCTAGGTGAGGGGCTGGACTCAGGTTGGGGTGGGTTGTCCTGGCGCTTGTGACATCACAAGTGCCAGGATTTGAAAACGAGACATTTATATCACTGAAAAATAAATATACTTAGAGCAAATATACCACTGGGTGCATTTTTGGCCCTAGGACTGTTTTTTTTAAGAAGTACATAACCAAAGTTGAGTAAAAAAACATTAAAAAGTGAATTTTGCATCTGTGGTCCGCTTTAAGTCACGCTCCGAGTCGACCCAGCTGAGTTCTGCTCCACGCCTCCTTTGGGTCTGGTACTCACTTCATTTCTGAAATCTCACGTCTCTGCAGGACTTGGCTGGATCCATCTGTGATTTGTGGCCAGAGGGGCGTAAAGAGAGACTGGTCTGTGCGGCCATTTTGTGGAAGTATAACGTCAACTGATTAACCTTTGGAATTCAATTGAATTCAAGATGGCCGCCACAACTAATCCACCTTAACTCTAAAATTTGTTGCAGTGTAGCTGAGAATCGTCTTAAACACATCCTTGGAATGTTCATTAATAATTAGTTTTTGCCGGGCCCTTCAGACTCGATGGCAGGCGGTTCTGAACCGGTGAAATCCTGGAGGATATCTGAGTTTTCCCTCTGGCTCGGGTGTTTGTCTTGTCTACAGATGTTGCCTGAGCTTGGGCAGATGTTAGGACCTCCTTCAAAGAGTCACATCAAAGCTCAGCTCCTTAACGAGACAGAATCATCCAGATGTGCCGCTCCACTGTAAAGGTCATCGAGTCGCAGTTAAAGCAACGAACAAGTTGAAGACCCCGTCGTCAGAGGTGGATGCATGTCGCCGACAGAGCCTTTGACTGACATCATCTCATGATGAGAAGGGGGCGGAGTTACAGTTGGTTTGCTCAAACTTTGTAAAGATGTTATAACAAGATGTGTGTTAGCGCTCAGAGTTTATGTAGTGGATGACTCTCAGCTACTACCACACCAGAATTTGTACATTTGACTGAGCTGTAGCCATTTTTGTGTTGACTACGGTCAATTGGTTGCAGCGGCCATCTTAAATTGGACTCAATCATTTGTAGATGTTAATCCAGTGATGACAAAATGAGAATTTATGAAATCAGTACAGCGGTTTATGAAATATTTTGCCAACGAAGAAGGTAGAATGATGGGGAAGTTTGAAAAAACAATCTTGTGCGACCAGTTAGCGCTCAAGTCTGAGCTGTGGATGACTTTCAACTACTACCATGCTGGATCTAATGTCAGTATCTGTCCATGGGTGTCCTGAAAGGCGCTTTTAAATAAAAAAATAAAAAAGTATCTGTAAAATGGACTGTTTGCACCATTTCCCTGCAGCTTTCCACAAATTTATGGTAATTCAGAAAGTACAACTTTCTATTTACAACTATTTAATTTAGCGCAGCTTTTCCTGCCTCTCAGTATAAGAGTATAACACTGAGTACAAGAGAGTATGACACTGAGTACAAGAGAGTATAACACTGAGTACAAGAGAGTATAACACTGAGTACAAGAGAGTATAACACTGAGTACAAGAGAGTATAACACTGAGTACAAGAGAGTATAACACTGAGTACAAGAGAGTATAACACTGAGTACAAGAGAGTAACTGAGTACAAGAGATTATAACACTGAGTACAAGAGAGTAACTGAGTACAAGAGATTATAACACTGAGTACAAGGGAGTAACTGAGTACAAGAGATTATAACACTAAGTACAAGAGAGTATAACACTGAGTACAAGAGTATAACACTGAGTACAAGAGAGTATAACACTGAGTACAAGAGAGTAACTGAGTACGAGATTATAACACTGAGTACAAGAGAGTAACTGAGTACAAGAGATTATAACACTAAGTACAAGAGAGTAACTGAGTACAAGAGATTATAACACTGAGTACAAGAGAGTAACTGAGTACAAGAGAGTATAACACTGAGTACAAGAGAGTAACTGAGTACAAGAGATTATAACACTGAGTACAAGAGAGTAACTGAGTACAAGAGAGTATAACACTGAGTACAAGAGAGTAACTGAGTACAAGAGATTATAACACTGAGTACAAGAGAGTAACTGAGTACAAGAGAGTATAACACTAAGTACAAGAGATTATAACTCCAAATACAGGAAATTATAACTCTGAGTACAAAAAAGTACAACTCAGAGTACAAAAGGGGATAATACTAAATTCATGGTAATTAATTTCAGAAGGCACAACCTTTTCTATTTACAACTGTTTAATTCAGTGCAGCTTTTCCAGCCTTGAAGATAATTAATCTTTTTCCAGATTTTACACAAATCACTGTAATTTGTTTTAGACGTCGCAGCTTTTCCTGCATGTTCCTTCTTTTATTTAAGTTGGTGTGACTTTTGCAGCGTTTGTGTTTTTGTTGGTTTTCCTCTGCAGAGAGAAGCTGCAGGCCTGAGAGGACAACTTGTGACAGAACAAAACCAGCATGGCTGTCACTAAAAGAGATTTAAATATATTTATTCTGGACTCTTGCTGGAAAGAGAGTTCTCGAGGCGAACCTCGCTGAATTTTAATCGAAGCGCGCAGATATAAACAGTCTGCGTCTGGAACGCATCGGATAAAAGGTTGAGACATAAGAATTCAACAAGTCATCCGTTTGTCACGCACCGCGACGCTTTTCTGATTTCCACCCCGTCATGAACATCAGGATGAAGTGTTTAATTGTTTAACGAGCTCGTCGGTTCTGCAGTAGCCTGGCCCTCGCCTTCCTGCACAGCTCCGCTCAATTCTCATTTCCCTTCACTGCA
Organism: Garcialebias charrua; assembly: GCA_038048925.1. NCBI lineage: Eukaryota > Metazoa > Chordata > Actinopteri > Cyprinodontiformes > Rivulidae > Garcialebias > Garcialebias charrua. The sequence continues at coordinate 5,303 of JBBPBX010082421.1, read as the reverse complement.
CAGTCTGGGATTCCTCCCATTCACAACGATTTCTCCGGCCGATTTTTGACCGGACCAATCAGAGAACAGAAGGGGTGGAGTTTTGGACCCTAACCCACGCCCCCACCTGTCCCAGCGCGCAGAGCCCTATAAAACGGCTCTGCCAGCGCTCAGTCAGCGAGCAGCGGCATGTTCTCATTCAAAGCGATGCAAAGCGATGCAAGGACTGTTTTATATGTGACACAAATTTATTAATTTCCCCTTCTTAATCCCTTATCTGTAGTTTTCTTTTGTTTTGTTTTTTCCCAAAAGTCAAGAAATCGCTCCCTTCTCCTCCACCCTCCGCTGAGTGAAAAGGAGGAAATGCCTCAGGTTGTCACGAGAATTAAACTCGGGTTTTACGTTGCTGCCGAGTCCCATCAGATTTTCTGGTCTTCTGGTGAGCTGGACCAGCGATCCATGGTTTTATTTTATTGTATTAAAACGTTTTAAACATATAAACACAATATGCATCGCGGCAGCCGGCAGAGGGAAAAAGCTGCAGAGGGGGCGGAGCACTTGTCAGTCAAGTTCACCCCGCTCATTCAAAGCATGCAAAGCGATGCCGGACTGTTTTATAAGACACAAATTTATTAATTTCCCCTTCTTTTAATCCCTTATCTGGAGTTTTCTTTTGTTTTGTTTTTTCCCAAAAGTCAAGAAATCGCTCCCTCCTCCTCCTTCTCCACCCTCCGCTGAATGAAAAGGAGGAAATGTCTCAGGTTGTCACGAGAATTAAACTCGGGTTTTACGTTGCTGCCGGAGTCCATCAGATTTTCTGGTCTTTTGGTGAGCTGGACCAGCGATCCATGGTTTTATTTTATTTTATTAAAACGTTTTATGACATATAAACACTGAATTTGCGCAGCGAGAGAAAAGCTGCAGGACTCCTGGAGCAGGGGGCGGAGCAGTTGTCAGTCAAGTTCACCAGAGCACGGGGGGTGGCTCTGAGGGGAGGGAGCAGAATGCTTTCCCTGTTCAAAATATCCAATGGTTTTGTTCCTCAACAGAGGCCAACGCCTCCAGCAAGAAACGTTTTTCAATGGAGAAAGTCCAGACCCTAGTACGAAGCGAAGTGAAGGACAAGGGTATGGTTTCAACCAGGCTAGTTCTGCAGGGGTGTCGTGCAGAACCCGTGCACGTTCTGGAGAACACACGGCCTCAGACGTGTTCCTGCAGGGAGCCGCTCGGGGAAGAGCCGGGGGAGGAAGATGAAAGTCAGAGAGGCCAACATCCACCTCAGACAGATGTGCATGAATATCAAAGCACAGCTGTGAGCTCGGGCGGGCTCTACCAACTCATCCAAACTGAACGCGTTCACTCGCTCCAAACCTTCTGATGCGTCTTCTGCTCACGGTCACCAGCTTTCATCTGACAAAACTGATTCATCCAGAGAGACTCGGCTCAGTTCAATAACCATCATCTTCCGTGGGTCAGTTTTCCTGTGTCTGTTAGCAAAATATCTCATGAACCACTCACTGGTTTCTAATTAAACTGTTTTGGAATTAATCATTAGATGCAAGTTTGCAGCTGTTTAACTTCTGGAGTCAGCCCAAGTCAAGATGGCCGCTGCAGCCAACTGATCTTAGAAAACACATAAATGGTTATAACTAGGGATGGGGCCGATCCGATCCAGTATCGGCATCCGATACCAGCATAACTTTAGTATCGGATATCGGATCCAACCTGCCGATATTTCCGATCCAGCTTCAAAGAGCACTTGTTTTCCACCATATTCTGTGACTGCCATCTTAACATTGAGTTAAACCCAATGAAGACACTCAGAGCCTCACAACAGGAAACACCCAAACTTTAACAGCACACAAGAGGCAGGTCTATAACACAGATGCACTTTTCACTCATGGTGCAACTGGAAAACTAAAATACCGCTAAGCATTATGGGAAAGACAACACAATCCACTCCCCTTAACCACTACGGGAGTGGATTTTGTTGTCTTTCCCATAATGCTTAGCGTTTTTTTTTTAGTTTTCCAGCTGCACCATGATTGAGAAGGACGTCTGTGATATAGACCTGCCTCTTGTGCGCTGTTAAAGTTTGGGTGTTTCCTGTCGTGAGGCCCAGATTGTCTTCATTGGGTTAAATTCACATAATGTTAAGACAATAGTCACAAAATAGTCTCAGTTCAAACATTTCATTATTACAGCCTCATATACCTGAACGATATCGGATCGGAAAAGTATCAGTATTGGTCGATACCCAGATTTGAGTATTGGTATCGGATCGGAAGTAAGAAATGTGGATCGGTGCATCCCTAGTTATAACACAGTCAGTTTGACAGATCTGGGGCTGAAATTTCTTGTGGCAGTACCTGAGAGTCATCCCCAAAACTTACTCTGAGCATAAAATCTCACGTTATCCAACGTTATTTTTAAGATTAAAATAAAATTGCTCCGACTCGTCGTCCTGCACAGGATGGTTCTGGTCTAAAACTCTGGTAAGACAGGCGGCGGGCGATATGCATTCCTTCAGTGTCTTTAAATTCAGGCTGCGTCCACCTTCGAGGAACGCTCCGGTAAAAAAAAAGAAAGAAGCTTTTTTGGGGTGAAAAGAAGTCTCTCCCGTCGGCGTCTGAGCCGCGGCGCCATCCTTCTTGTCCTCTGCTCTTGCGGGTGTTGCCGTGGCAACACACGAGGAAACAAATGGGGCTCTTTGAGACTTGGGCATTCGGATCAGGACTAATCTGGGATGGACGCGATACACAGACTGAGCTGGAGCCAAAATGACTTCAAACGGAGCGGCGCGATGAGGCGGCGGCGTGATGAGGCGGCGACGTGATGAGGCGGCGGTGCGATGAGGCGGCGGCGTGATGAGGCGGCGGCCCGGTCGCGATACACAGACTGAGCTGGAGCCAAAATCACTTCAAACGGAGTGGCGTGATGAGGCGGCGGCGTGATGAGGCGGCGGCCCGGTTGCAATACACAGACTGAGCTGGAGCCAAAATCACTTCAAACGGAGTGGCGTGATGAGGCGGCGGCGTGATGAGGCGGTGGCGTGATGAGGCGGCGGCGTGATGAGGCGGCGGCGCGATGAGGCGGCGGCCCGGTCGCAATACACAGACTGAGCTGGAGCCAAAATCACTTCAAACGGAGTGGCGTGATGAGGCGGCGGCGTGATGAGGCGGCGGCCCGGTTGCAATACACAGACTGAGCTGGAGCCAAAATCACTTCAAACGGAGTGGCGTGATGAGGCGGCGGCGTGATGAGGCGGCGGCGTGATGAGGCGGCGGCGTGATGAGGCGGCGGCGCGATGAGGCGGCGGCCCGGTCGCAATACACAGACTGAGCTGGAGCCAAAATCACTTCAAACGAAGCGGCGCGATGAGGCGGCGGCCCGGTCGCCGAGAAGGATGAAGACTAATTTAAATTAAGAGGAGCAGAACTGAAAGAGCCTTTAAATTAAAACACACAAAAAAATAGAAATACAGTTTAAAGCCACACGTGTGGAAGGAGCCGTGTTTGTCTGGGTGTGTGCATTTGAAGCGTCCTTCGTCTCGTTCCGACGACATGAGGATGAGGAGCAGCAAACGGCTTCAGTCAACGAATGCAAAATGAAGCTCCTTTATTCCCGACTGAACAAGGCTCCAGGCCCCTTGGTTACTGTTGCTATGCTCACTTACTTACTTTGGACATTATCATGCAAAAATGATGATGAGGGAAATAAATTTGGGCTGTGATGATACAAAACAAGACGCGATGATGAGTTTTTTTTTTTCTTTCACATATTTTTATTGATATTTTGCATATAGAACAAAGGTATTTACAAATTCGAGGGTATAAAAGTGTTGAAGATAACCAAACTATTCACACCTTTGACTCTAACATGCCTTTTTTTTCCCCCCAGGAACACCAAACACATACAGAACACCTCCAATAGTGAAACACAGTAAAGTGAAAGTAGTAGTAAATAAAATATAAAACAATAAAAATAAATAAATTGAAATAACTTTTAAGTAAAAAAAATAAAATAAAAATAAATAAAAAAAAATAAAAAAGAAACCTAGGTGTGCAGGGGAATTTGTATTTCTACATTAAAGCAACAAATTCCATAAATGGCTGCCAGATAGAGTAGAATTTGTTCAAATTTCCAGATTTAGTATATCTAATTTTCTCCACTTTCAAAAAGGACATGACCTCATTTATCCACATTGTGCTGGATGGAGTTTTAGTTGATTTCCAATTACAAATGAACAAACTTTACAAGATCCACAACAAATAAATTCAGCGTTTAAGAATTATTATGAGAATTTGTATAAAGCACAAGAAAAAATAACATTAGGAAAAACAGAGGAATTCTTAACAAACATAGCCTCCTAAGACCCGAACTCTAACATGATATGCATTTTTAACTTCCCTATGTTATTTGGGTTGATTGGGACCTGATGAGTGTAAAAACCAAGATTTATCTTTTTACATGATGCAGTCTCTGAGAAAAATGATGTCCACATATGTGGACATTCGTTTTAAAAATAGATAAAACACAACAAATTTACAATTGGATAATGATATGCAAAACTATTTATTTTGTGTCTGGACACAGCAGTATTTTCCGAAGTGGAAAAACAATATTAAAAAATAGTTTCTTGTCCCATTTCAGACAGGTTAGGATTAAGGGGTTAGGTGTAGGGTTAGGGGGTTAGGGTTAGGGCGCTAGGGAATGTTGGGACCTTGTCCCAACATTCAATGTAAATGCTTTGCAAATGAAATGCTCCGGGCAAATGTCCGGGAGTTGTCCCAACAAAGCCCGACGAGGTATCACCAAGCATGGCTAAAGATGATCCATGCGCACCGGGGGGTACGGTGGTCCCACACCTAGGGAGGGGGCACTAAGGCCTGGGTAAGGATTATCTGCGCGCACCGGGGGGTTCAGTGGTCCCACACCCAGGGAGGGGGCACTAAGGCCTGGGTAAGGATTATCCACGCGTACCGGGGAGTTCAGTGGTCCCACACCCAGGGAGGGGGCACTAAGGTCTGGGTAAGGATTATCCGCGCGCACCGGTGAGGTGCGATGATCCCACACCCAGGGAGTGGGCACTAAGGCCTGGGTAAGGATTATCCGTGCGCACCGGTAAGGTGCGATGATCCCACACCCAGGGAGGGGGCACTACGGCCTGGGTAAGAATTATTCACGCGCACCGGGGGGGGGGGGTTCGGTGATCCTACACCAAGGGAGGGAGCACTAAGGTCTGACTAAGGAGTATCCGTGCGTACCGATGGGGTTTGATGATCCCACACCCAGGGAGGGGGCACTAAGACCTGGGTAAGTAT
>JBBPBX010082420.1:0-15739 GCA_038048925.1 Garcialebias charrua | reverse complement strand
CCCTACATAAATAAATTCTGAACATCAGATGAAGATTTTTACATAAAATGGTAAAGTCAGTAAAAAAAAAAAACTTCATGGCAAACATAGCCAGTAATATATGGTGCTTGTTTTCTATTTCAGATGATGAACCACCTTGTAAAAAGAAGAAAATGTCAGCGCTGGACGAGCTGTTGGGAGACTTTGAAGTGAGGATGGCAACTAGATCTGTGAGGGACCAGGCCAGTGAAGAAGTCAAGAGGTACAGAGAGCATGTTTTTATATTAATCCGTGCCCACCTGCTCACACAAACTCATGTTCGTGCTGCTGTTGTTAGGTGTACTGTTCTTGCATTATGTTTTGTATTATTAAGTTCAAGTTCAAGTGTTTATTTGTCATATGCAGGTTAACACAGGGTTAACTTAGTACAATGAAATGCTCAGGATGAGAAAAAACGATTTTGACTGGCTAAAAAACAAACAACAAGCAAACAGGAAATACTAAAGCATGCAATAAGGGTACAAAATAAACTACCAAAAAGTGAAACAGTAATTATAATATTTACTAAGTTTCTGAAGAGAAAAATAGTAAACAACATGGTAGAATTTTAACGGTGAAGCAGGATGAATTTGTGTGAATAACTATTTCAAGGTAGTAATGAAATATAAGCTAAAATGCACATGATCTATATTGCACATAACTACCAACCTACAGGTTGTGTGACAGGTTATTGCACAGCGGGTTATTGCACAGGAGCTTTGTGCTTACGGTAGCTTATTAGGTCCCCTGCTTTTCTCCCTTTACCTACTTCCATTAGGATCAATCCTCAGAAAGCATGGGATCTTTTTTCATTGTTACGCCGATGATAGTCAGATCTATATGCCACTAAAAAAGAAAGATGCCTCCTCAATCAGGCCACTTCTGTTGTGTCTTGAAGACATCAAAGCTTGGATGTCTTTCATTTTTTAATTTTTAATGAAAGGGAAACAGAAGTGATGGTGTTTGGTCCTAGTGGCTCTTGTGAACCTTGCCCTGTTGATCTGGGTCCTCTGGCACCACATGTAAAGAAAACAGTTTCTAACTTGGGTTTTAAAATGGACAGTGATTTTAAATTAGATTCCCAGATTGGAGCGGTGGTCAAGACCAGTTTTTATCACCTCAGACAGCTGCTAAGGTAAAGTCCATCCTTACACAGCAGCAGCTGGAAACAGTAATCCATGCCTTCATCACCTCTCGGCTGGATTACTGTAACGCTCTTTACCTTGGAGTCAGCCAGTCCTCCCTCAGACGTCTCCAGTTGGTCCAGAACGCTGCTGCTCGCCTTCTAACTGGAGTTCATAAGAGGGAGCACATCACCCCCACTCTGGCTTCACTCCACTGGCTGCCTGTTCATTTTAGAGTTCATTTTAAGATTCTTTTATTTGTTTTTAAGAGTTTAAATGGTCTTGCTCCATCCTACCTCTCTGAGCTGCTTCACCCATACTCTCCTGCTCGGTGCCTCAGATCAGCTGATCAGCTGCTTCTGGAGGTGCCGAGGTCCAAACGGAGGCTCAGAGGAGACAGAGCTTTTTCTGTTGCTGCTCCAAAACTGTGGAACGATCTCCCTCTTCCCGTCAGACAAGCTCCTTCACTGTCCAGTTTTAAAACTCTTCTAAAAACACATTTTTACTCACTGGCTTTTAGCACAGACTGAATTTGTTCTGCACATGGAGTTAATAAGTTAACTTAGGTTCGGGAGCAGGGCCACGCCCAAATCACGCCTCCAATTATCCCACGCAACCTACTTATACCTCGCTCACCTATTCATCTCATCTCAGTTCGTTACGTTTTGTCGACGGCGCTTCTACTCACCATGGACGACGCTTCTTCTTTCGTCCTCCACTCTGTTTCCGAGGGTCTCTTCGGAGTTCCATCCGCCGTCGACGAGTCCCCTCCTGCTGTTACCAGTCGGGCTCCAGGCTCCGTTTTCGCGACTCAAGCTAAGTATTTTCACTCCTCGGACTCGGTCCCTAACTATTTTATTTACTGTTTCTCACCCTTCCGGGGTCTCTCCGCCACTCGCATCTCTTTCTCGTTTCTGGTCGGCCCGAGGCGTTTGGTCAACATGCTCGTTTTCCTGGTCCTCAGCGTCACTCACCGGCTCTCAGTACGACCGCTTCTCTGCGTTCCTCTTCCAGTGTTATTCCAACACGCCAGCTTCTCGGGCCGTGTACCGTTGCCTGCTTTCGGCGCTCTCTCCGCTGAATGGGTATCCCTTTCAGCTGTTCTGACACTGGATTGTGTCTCTTTCAGCTCCTTTCCTCCTCGGTGCCTCGACTGCCACCAACTTTACCGTCATCTGAACTACCCGCGGCCGCGACTTATGCCTCCTACCCACCGCCCCCGGCGTCGGGCGGCCGAAGCGGCCGGATAACACCGGTTTACATTCAAAGTCTATGGAGGAGACGCGTAGAGTCACGGGGAACAAGGAAGCGGCGAGATTCAACTGATCGAAGCGGCGCGGTGGCAGCCTGTACACGCACGCGCGCGTCGCCGTCGAGCCGCAGACGTCCCAAATGTTGATCTCTGGCGGCTCGACGCATCCGGCAAACAGTCGGGAGAGCCTCGCTATCTGATTACACAACCACAACGGGACTTTTTTCGGACTTTTTAAACTCACCGGATCCAGCCTCCAGGAATTGGAACCAAACTCCGGTAAGAAACGTGGCATTTTTACAGTTGCTGCTGACAGGCTGCTGTACTCTCCAGTGTAGATCACCCCAAACATAAAAAAAAGTTTTAATCTCATCGAAGACCGTCGGAGGTGCAGTTAAAACAACAACTGAACCCGGAAAACAAGCCAGAGACCCCTCCCTCTGCTACCCCCTAGTGTACGTCATCAGACGGTGTTCAGTGGCCAGTGGGACCGTGACCAGCGGCAAAAAGGGGACGGCAGGAGCGTTTGCAGTTGTGCGGTGGGTAGGAGGCATTATGTTCCAGCTTCCGCTTCCGCTTCCAATCTGTGTTGCCAGATCTCGCGACGGAAACAAGCGACCAGCCCAAACCAAGCCCAACTGGCTGCCCACCCCGTTGTGTGAAACGATGGCCAATTTTTGTCAGTATGCATTTTTTTGGGCATTACTGTACATATAATCAGCAACGTTTTGCTAGCTTAACACTTTGAAGAACCTATCCACTCTAAAAAATAAATGTTAAGATAAATTAGAATTGATATCAATAAACCATAAATGATCAAATAAAGATAAATTACATTGCATACTTACACAACTTAATCCCATGAAACCTCTTGGAATCGTTTGCAGAGCGTTGACAACATTGGACATTGACAACAGAATCTTGAAGGATGCGTACAAATAAAAATAAATGCAAAAACACTACGATAAACAAAAATAAATAAAATAATCTCATAGTTGAGCTAACATACTACTTTCTTTAATCTATCCTGAATCATGCTTTAAGTGTGCGCTCTGTCTCCCATTCTTTATTATATTTTCCCGTATTTCTCGTATTTATTGTAGCTAATTTTAGCGTGGTCTTGTCACTCTAGACAAATAATAAAGTGCTAAGATTAACGAGCCCATGCAAGCGGCTTAGCATTCCAAACAAGCCCAAGACACCACAACGATCGACTCGCCAAATTTATGTGCATCTGTAGAAAATAACAAGCTCACATTTGCTTAAAGCAGACTTGGCTGCTATTCTTCCAACGTCTACCGTGACGTCATTCCGTCATCGACTGCAGGACTTCCCGTCATGGCGACAGCTCCCCCAGTGGGAGCCGGGTCACATTACCGCCTGTACCCGTAACCTCTTCATCAATACTTTCTCAGCTTTTTCCAACGTCTTTCGGTCCCGCCTTCGCAGGCTCTATGAAATCACCACCCATCCCTCCATCATCATTCTCTTCTTCCAATCATTCCAATCCGGTTTCGACTTCTTTTCCATTGCCCACGGCTTCGGCTCGGACATCTGCTCCGAGCGACCGCAGGGCCTTCCATCGTGGCGGCAGCTCCCTCCTGTGGGTGCCAAGTCACATTACCACCTGTACCGCAACCTCTTTATCTGTACTTCCCCTGCTTTCTCCAACGTCTTTCGGTCCCGGCCTTCGCAGGCTTCGCAGCGTCACCATCCATCCCTCCATCTACACTCCCTTCTTCCCATCTTTCCAATCTGGTTTCAGCTGCTTTTCAACCGCTCGCGGCTTCGCCTCGGACACCTGCTCCAGGATCCCGCAGGACCTTCTGTCATGGCGAGTGCTCCCCCCAGTGGGAGCCAGGTCACATTGCCGGTCGTACCCGCAACCTCTTTATCGGAACTTCCCCAGCTACTCTACCCCCTCCACTCTTCCCATGCCTCCTTTCTCATTGGCTCCCCGTGCAGGGGTCTTCGCATCACACGCCCTTTCGCACTCTCCTTCGGCGACCTCCGTTCGCTCTATTCGTCCCTCCTTCCTCCCGTCCCCTCATCCTTTCACCCCTATTTCCTTCCTTCATCCTTACATCCCTCACCCCTCCATCCCTTCATCCCTACTTCCCCTCATCCCTACATCCCTCACCCCTTCATCCCTTCATCCTTACGTCCCTCACCCCTCCATCCCTTCATCCCTACTTCCCCTCATCCCTACGTCTCTTTCCTTCATCCCCGCATCCCTTCATCCCCTCCTCCCTTCTCCCATACTTCCTCCTTCATCCCATCATCCCTTCCTCCCTACAACCCCTCATCCCTCATCCATCCATCATCTTCAATGCACTTTCACCCAGCCTCAGCTTACCTATGTGCTGACCATCGTCATCCTCGTCGTCACGGTGCTTTCACGCAGCCGCAGCCTTAACAACGTGCTGACCCTCATCATCTTCCTCTTCGTCACAGTGCTTGTCGCAGCCACAGCTGTACCAAAGTGCTGACCATCGTCATCATCATCATCATCATTATCTTCAAGGCGCTTTCACGCGGCCACGGCTATGTCGGCATGCTGTCAGTCATCATCATCCTCTTCATCTCTGTGCTCTCCCGCGGCCGCTGCACCACGAAGTGTTGACCAGCCCAACACAAGCAATCAGATCTTCATCCCCTCATCCCTTCCTCCCCATAGCCCCTCTTCCCTCTTCCATTCATCATCTTCTGGGCACTTCACACGGCCTCGGCTGACGCGAAGTGCTGAACTTTGTCGATCGTCATCATCCTCATCGTCTTAGTGCTTTCACACAGCCGTACCATGTGCTGGCAGTCATTGTCATCCTCATCATCTCAGTGCTCTCCCGCAGCCGCTGCATCACAAAGTGTTGACCTGCCCAACTCAGGCAATCAGATCTTCATCCCCTCATCCCTTCCTCCCTACGGCCCCTCGTCCCTCGTCCCTCATCCTTTCCTCATTTTCTGAGCGCTTGACATGGCCTCGGCTGACCCGAGGTGCTGTACATTGTCAATCTTCATCCTCATCGTTTTAGTGCTTTCACACGGTCGCTGCCATACCTATGTGCTGACCATTCATCATCATCCTCGTCATCTGTGCTTTCACGCAGCCACTGCTGTGACAAGGTGCTGACAGTCGTCATCATTGTCTTCGAAGTGCTTTCACTCAGCCACAGCTGTCACGACGTGCTGTCCATCATCTTCGTTATCTTCATAGCGCTTTCACACGGCCACGGCGAGGTGCTGACCGTCTTCATCATTATCTTCAGAGCGCTTTCGCACAGCCACAGCTGTTACGAAGTGCTGACCATCGTCATCGTCTTCGAAGCGCTTTCACGCAGCCACTGCTGTAACGAAGTGCTAACCATCATCATCTTCCTTTTCATCTGTGTACTCACGCAGCCGCGGCGTCGCAAAGTGTTGACCGTCGTCTTCATCGTCTTCTTCTTTGTCATCGTCGACATCTTCGTCATTTTCATAGTCATCGTCTTCATCGTCGTCATCCTTTGTCCTTTCGGCTTAGCTCCTCGCTCCCCGTCCGCTTCTTGTCACAGCGGAACAGTTTCTCACGCTTTCCACGTAGTTTGCCGTCTTCCATAGTTCATCTCTCGACATCGTATCCCCCCCGTCTGTTCGTTACCTATTCTTGCTCCACCCTCTGAATCCGTATTTCTACCATCCGGACTTGCTTGTCCGACATGGAATTAATTTCCAGCTCACAAGCGTCTCAGTTCCGTTTTACTTCGGTTTCTTATGGGGTTCCTCGTCCTTGCGTTCCTTTGGGGTCTTAAATGGTCGGAATCATCCACACTGATAACATTACAGTCGTGGACATGATTAACAAGGGCCGTTCTCACTCTCTAGTTATCCTGCAGTTTATTCGCAAATTAACTCTTAATCTCAGCCCAACATCAGTTCTTGCTCCGAGCCTACTTGGCATACATCCGCAACAACCACAGTGACTTATTCCAAGCTCACACATGTCCTTGTTTTATTAATCCAGCGACTTTTGGGGTTCATCGTCGGGCTCGGGAAGGAAAACAAGTGAACCGTTCCCGAAGGCCAAACCCCACGCAAGAGTCTTCTCATCCCAAGCCCTTCAGCACTCTCCTCGGACAACATCCTTCAGTTCCACTCATCCCTTCATCCCCTCATCCCTACTTCCATATTCCCTTCATATACTCATCCATACTTCCATCCTCTCCTACATTCATTCATCCCTCCATCCCTTCCTATCATCCCTACTTCCACATTCCCTTCATCTACTCATCCCTACTTTCATCCTCTCCTACATTCATTCATCCCTTCATCCCTCCATCCCTTCCTATCATCGCTACTTCCATATTCCCTTCATCTACTCATCCCTACATTCATCCTCTCCTACATTCATTCATCCCCTCATCCCTCCATCCCTACATCCCTTCCAATCATCCCTACTTCCATCTTCCCTTCATCTACTCATCCCTACTTCTCTCCTACATTCATTCATCCCTTCATCCCCTCATCCCTCCATCCCTTCCTATCATCTTTCCTACATCCCCTTTCTTCCCTCAACCCTACAACCCCTCATCCCTTCATCCCTTATCTTTTCATCAATAAAAAACTTAAACTTGTGTTTTGTGGCGTGGTTCCTTGCTAATGAAATGGAGTTAATAAGTTAACTTAGGTTCGGGAGCAGGGCCACGCCCAAATCACGCCTCCAATTATCCCACGCAACCTACTTATACCTCGCTCACCTATTCATCTCATCTCAGTTCGTTACGTTTTGTCGACCCCAATCCCCCCTCTCCCTTCTTCCAAGTTTACTCTTCGTCCATAACCATGCTTTGCTTTCTCTTGCTCAGGTTTCCGTCCGGGGGGGTTCATCGTCGGGCTCGGGAAGGAAAACAAGTGAACCGTTCCCGAAGGCCAAACCCCACGCAAGAGTCTTCTCATCCCAAGCCCTTCAGCACTCTCCTCGGACAACATCCTTCAGTTCCACTCATCCCTTCATCCCCTCATCCCTACTTCCATATTCCCTTCATATACTCATCCATACTTCCATCCTCTCCTACATTCATTCATCCCTCCATCCCTTCCTATCATCCCTACTTCCACATTCCCTTCATCTACTCATCCCTACTTTCATCCTCTCCTACATTCATTCATCCCTTCATCCCTCCATCCCTTCCTATCATCGCTACTTCCATATTCCCTTCATCTACTCATCCCTACATTCATCCTCTCCTACATTCATTCATCCCCTCATCCCTCCATCCCTACATCCCTTCCAATCATCCCTACTTCCATCTTCCCTTCATCTACTCATCCCTACTTCTCTCCTACATTCATTCATCCCTTCATCCCCTCATCCCTCCATCCCTTCCTATCATCTTTCCTACATCCCCTACATCCCCTTTCTTCCCTCAACCCTACAACCCCTCATCCCTTCATCCCTTATCTTTTCATCAATAAAAAACTTAAACTTGTGTTTTGTGGCGTGGTTCCTTGCTAATGAATGTTTTTATTGTTTTTATTGATCTTAATGTTTTAACAACTGTTTTATTTTTATGTGTTTAAATGTTCTTGATTTTATGTACAGCACTTTGTTGCAGCTTTGGTTGTTTTAAAGGGCTCTATAAATAAAGTATTATTATTATTATTATTATTATTATTCCTGGTTTATTTTTTTCGTAGTGATTTTTATTTTATTACATGCTGCTGTAACCATTTCTGCCTTTTATATTTTTTCTGTATTTTCTGTAGGAAATTTTCTTTTAGCTGGTCTTTTTAGGTCCATGTTTAAAAATAAACACATTTAACATGTGATTATTTTGTTTGGCTTTTTACTTTATTTTTACCAGTGCTTTACAGCACCCTTTTAGATATGATATATGTGGACTTTTACAAATTTAAAAATGCTCTAAGAATGTCACATTGATAGAAATGGTCCTTTTTCTTTCATAATGAAATATTTGTCTACCGGTACATCAACAAATGTTAAAACGTAGAATTATTTGAAGTTTAATCGAATCGAACCGAATCGAACCGAATCGCTTTTATACTGCATCGAATCGAATCGTTCCATTTTTAAAATAAATCGTTTTTGAATCGAATCGTAACCTTTGTATCTAGATGTGAATCGAATCGTCTGTCCCACAGAGATGTACAACCCTAGTTTATATGTTAATAAAACGTTCTAAAAAAATAAAATAAAACCATGGAGTGTTGGTCCAGCACACCAGAAGACCAGAAAATCTGCAGGGACTTGGGCAGCAACGTAAAACCCGAGTTTAATTCTCTCGTGACAACCTGAGGCATTTCCTCATCATTGCACTCAGCGGAGGGGGAGGAGGAGGGAGGAGGGAGCGATCACTTGACTTTTGGCAAAAAACAAACAAAAGAAAACTGCAGATAATAATAATAATAATGAATTCAATTTATAACGCACTTTTCATTAATGAAAATCTCAAAGTGCTAAGGTAAGGGATAAGATAAGGGATTAAGAAGGGGAAATTAATACATTTGTGTCACATATAAAACAGTCCTGCATCGCTTTGCATCGCTTTGAATGAGAACATGCGAATGCTCGCTGGCTGCGCGCTGGGACAGGTGGGGGCGTGGGTTAGGGGCCAAAAACTCCGCCTTCTGTTCTCTGATTGGTCCGGTCAAAAATCAGCCGGAGAAATCCTCCTCTATGGGAGAAGTCCTAGACCCAGCAGTGAAGGGAAAATATAATTGAGCGGAGCTGCGTAGGAATGGCGAGGGCCAGGCTAAAGTATAGGGAAAAAAATTACCAAGGCCACATACATTTTACAAATGTTTATTATAATATCTTTTGAAAATGTAAAAATATAATAAACGGAACCAACAGAGACTAATACTGTATAAAAATAAATTAAGACAACAAATAACCTCATACAATTACCCCTGAATGAGGGGACTGAGCCATCCTTTAGGCAACAGAGTGATGTGCATTTGTAATAAGTTATTCTTAAATAGACACAAGACAAACATAAAGACAATGCATTGCACAAAGGTTTTAAAATAGTGCTGCTACAACAGCATATGGATGATAGAGAAATAAATATTTCATATTGAAGTCTTAAATGTAAATCTGACTTCTAAGAACTTGTTAAAAGGAGGATTTTAGGTAGCAGAATATTGTGGAGACAATTAGGAGTCTCTTTTGTTGCCCTAATTATTATTTTGTTCTCCAGGATTTCAGCTCAATTGCTGGATGTCACATCCATCTTTCTAGGTCTGCTGATGACATTTTGTGGATCTACAGGCCAGATGTAAGATGAACTAACTAACCACGTCCATTTATACTGCAGCTCCTTTCTCTCCCCATCTGCTTCACCCTCTGCTGCAGCAGCTCCAGCTGCCGGCCCACCTCGTTTGGCAGGTCATCGTTCACCTGCGTGGTGAAGTACTTTCTCACCTCGTCCACTTCCCTCTGCCAGAACTCCTGATCCAAGGAGAACAGCTCGTTCAGGTTCACCTTCCCTTGCAGGCCCTGGAGGTTCAGGGAGTCGTGGCTGGGCAGGTAGCCCACCACGGATGGCACAGCGCTGGTCTCGCCATCAATACGCCTGAACATCCAGTCCAGAACTCGGATGTTGTCACCAAAACCAGGCCAGAGGAAGCCAGCAGTGGGGCTCTTGCGGAACCAGTTGACGTGGAAGATTTTGGGAAGCTTGGCTCCAGGGCGCTCGACCATGCTCAGCCAGTGGGAGAGGTACTGACCGAAGTTA
Source organism: Garcialebias charrua (assembly GCA_038048925.1). Classification (NCBI taxonomy): domain Eukaryota; kingdom Metazoa; phylum Chordata; class Actinopteri; order Cyprinodontiformes; family Rivulidae; genus Garcialebias; species Garcialebias charrua. The sequence continues at coordinate 5,612 of JBBPBX010082420.1, read as the reverse complement.
TAGCCAAAAAACGGGCGCATGGCGAAGGGATCGTGCATGATTACTTTTCCTGGATAAAGAAGGAATGAGAGACGATGAGTGAATGTTGACCTCTGATGGCCTCTGTACCAAACAAAGAACACAAGTAGATGAGTGTGCTCAGACTCTGACCTTTGTGTTCAGCTGCTGCAGTCGCCTCTGACCTCATGGCTGCTCCAACAAACACACCATGCTGCCAGTCGAAGGCTTCGTACACCAAAGGGACACCTGCAGGGACAAACAGGTTGAATACTTCATTGTTGTTTGGTCCATTTCATCAAGTCATGTTTTGTCTTTGATGAAAAGGGTCATTGAAGTCAAGGATTGCAGCGACACATTTCAGACACCACAATATTGTGAATTTACTCTGTTTAAATGGGAAAAGAGAAGAAGGAAGCTTAATGTTCAATTCAAGAAAACCTAAATAGAAGAAGTGCTTTTATGAAGGACACAAACCCAATGCCTATTTTTTCACAAGCGGTCAAAATCCCAGTTAGCCTCACCTTCTGGCCTGCGGCCCCCAAAAATGATGGCCTCAATGGGGACTCCCTCTGGCGATTCCCACTGCGGGTCGATGATGGGACACTGACCGGCCGGCGTGCAGAAACGAGAGTTGGGATGAGCGCAAGGTTCTCCTTCAAACAGAGAAAGAACAGGCGATGGTTTAACTTTTCACACTTTGACATATGCATGCACTCTGAAACAGATGGTCAGTAAATAATAAGTAGACAATAAACATGAAGCTTCTTGCCTTTCTCTGAACTCCAGGGCTGGTTTTTCCAGGATGTGAGCGTTACTCCCTCAGGCAGTTCTTGGTCAATTCCCTCCCAGTACACACCACCATCGCTGGTCTCTGCAACATTTGTGAAGATGGTGTTCTTAACAATGGTGGCCATCGCGTTGGGGTTTGTTTTGACTGATGTTCCAGGTGCAACGCCAAAAAAGCCATTTTCAGGGTTGATAGCACGCAAGTTGCCTAAGAAAAGACCAAAAGCAAAAAACATGGTTAGTTTGACCACTTCTCCATGTTTTATTTAGTTTCATTGCCATTAAAGGTCACTTGTTGGCCTTTGAAAAGTCCCTCACCTTGGTTGTCAAACTTCATCCAGGCGATGTCGTCTCCTACACACTCCACCTTCCAGCCAGGCAGCGTTGGGCAGAGCATGGCCAGGTTGGTTTTGCCACAGGCACTGGGAAAGGCTGCTGCCATGTACTTCTTCTCCCCTGCAGGATTGGTGACACCCAGGATCTGAACAAGACAAAAGTTCAGTTTTCAACAGAACACTTAACTTGTTTGAGATACTCATAAATGAGACACTGTTTCTGGGTGTTTTGTTTCTTCTTCTGTTCTTACCAGCATATGCTCAGCCAGCCAGCCCTCCTCCTTAGCGATGCGTGAGGCGATGCGCAGTGCGAAGCACTTCTTTCCCAGCAGAGAGTTTCCTCCGTAACCACTGCCGAATGAGATGATCTGTCTGCGGTCCGGGATGTGGGCGATCAACGTCTGCTCAGGGTTGCAGGGCCAGTTATTCACCAGAGGCTCTGAGAGAACAATCAGACAGTTTGTATTTTAATAAATGATTTAAAAACATGTAAAGAGTAACACAAGAGCTTGCAGGTATTTTTGTTGATGTGGTTCTGGACATACGTTTGACTGGGAGAGGACAGCCGACGGAGTGTAAACAGCGGACAAACTCTCCATTTCCCAGAGCGGACAGCACAGACGTCCCCATACGGGTCATCACTCTCATACTGGCCACCACGTAGGGAGAGTCCGTCAGCTCCACACCAATCTTAGACAGGGGGGAACCCACAGGACCCATGCTGAAAGGAATCACATACATGGTGCGACCTGAGGACAGAGAAATGAGACAATTCATGTCAGAAAATCAAGGAATGCTTTTCTTTCCCTCTGTCTTCTCGTTTCGTCATATAATCTCTTTTACACACGTCTCTGTGGTACCTTTCATGCAGCCGGGGAACCGCTGAGCCATGGCTTTGTCAAACTCTTCTGGGGACATCCAGCGTCCCAGCTGGCTGACTCCAGCTTCTAGTGGAGTGGGCACGGTTTCCCTCTGGGTCCTGGTAACAATCACTGTCTTGCTCTCTACCCGGGCCACATCTCTTGGGTCGGTTCTGGCTAACCAGCTGCAGGAGGAGGAATGAGAGGAATGAGGAGAAGAAGACATTTGGACAGGATACATAATCATAAAACTATTTTAATTATGTTTTCAGATGAGTTGTTCATCTGTTCAGAACTCTATAAATTATACTATTGGATGAACAAAGTCATTAGAACTTTAAGAAAATGTCCTATTTCTACCCCGCCGGTCCATAAAGCACTAAAACAGTCCTAAAAGCAGCTTACCAGTTCTCATATTTGCTGAGCTTTTTGATCATTCCCTGTTCTTCCAACTGGGTCAGGATTGCTCGGTTCTCTTGATCGGAGCCGTCGCAGATGTGGACCGACTCAGGCTGGCACAGGGCCACGTTGGACTCCACAAACTCCCGAACCGCTGGACTGAGGGAACCGAGGTCGCCCTGCAGGAGCCTGGGACCCCTCTGGTTCTGGGACTGGATTTGAGGAGGCATGGTGAAGGAGACTCTGGAGGTTGTTGGTAGACTTGGAAAGAAAAGAGATGAAGTCTGAACGTCTGGAGTGAAGACAAATGAAGACGGTGGGAAGAGAGAAGTAAGAAAGTGACAAAATAAAAAGATAAAACTGTAAAGAGTGAACATTTTGAAGAGAAAAGCTACAAAACAAAGAGTTTCGTGTTACCTTCAGGAGCCTTTTGGAGCGATGACTGTAAGTCTGTCCTCATCAGCTGAGGTGTCTCTGTTGGCTGCTCTCAGTCAGGCTGAGGACTCTTGGTCTGCTCTGGACAAGGTTTGCTCTTTTATACCCTGGGATGTCCCTCCAGAAGGGGGAGAGGGGGTGACGAGGTGTGCTCATGACCCTGTTGATAAGACAGAGATAGTGGGGTGACGAGGTGTGCTCATGACCCTGTTGATAAGACAGAGATAGTGTGTAACAGGCTGTCAGTTAATCATTGAGCAGCAGCAGGACAAAACTTTGCTTCATGTAACCAGTTCCCTCCGGCCGTCAGCTGGATGACGATGCCTGTTTGGACCTCAGAGTGAGAAACTGGAACCTTTGGGCTCATTAATGCTCTTAAACATGTTTTTATGCCAAGAAGTCAAGGTCAATGCCAAGGTTTCCTTATTTTCATTCGCATCATATTTTATAAATGTGGTGGAACGAAATTGTGTACACAGGGTCCCAGTTACATCCAACAAAAGGCAGTGTTGGTCAACAGACCGACAGGGAGCGCTAATCCGCTAATAGCGGACCTAAACAATTTGTTAGCGTTATAGCGGATTGACTAACTTTTATAATTCATAAGCGATTTGCGCTTTTTTTTTTTAAATGCAGTACCGCTAATAACTAATTATCTATCAGTAAAAACAAAAAAACTTATTTACGGGCTCTTAAATCAACCGGACGACTGCTCACGGACCATATCCGGTCAGCGCCGGATGTGGTCCGTGAAAAAAAGCGGTCCCCGCCCTAAGGGGGGCTAGAGAGAGCGCTCTCTCTATAGCAGTTAGCAGCCAGTGTGTTACTCTGCAGCCTTATTGCTTGTTTTCGAAGAGTCAGACGAAGAGTTTTTAACATGGAGGGTGAACTTATGGATGTTTCTCAGCGGCCTACGCGACGCGTCAGCGCCTCATTTGCCCTGTTCAAAATGGCGACGGCCACAGAAGCAAAGGACTTTACAACAAAACACGGTAAAAACAATTATTTCTTTGCTGAGAAAAAATATATTTCTTAGCTGACTTTATAGCACAAGGTTTTTCTGAGCTTAACCGTTTCACGAAATGGTCAAATCTGCTGGATTAAAAAAAGTAGTTCGCCATTTGCACATTAGCGCGTTAGCATTAACTTCCGCTAGCTTTGCTAAGACATAAGCGCTTTAGAAATAGCGGAACTAATTTTTGGATTAATAATAATAATAATAATGAATTCAATTTATAACGCACTTTTCATGAATGAAAATCTCAAAGTGCTACAAGGTGCTACAGAATTTAAACGTCAATAAAACAAGTAATAAAACAATTAAAATCAATAACAGTATCAGCTAAGATCAAAAGTAGAATCATGAGGAGGTAGAGTATGCTCGGTTGAAAAGAAAGGTCTTCAAGCCGCTCTTAAAGTCAACCACAGACTGTGGGGCTCTCAGACAGTCAGGAAGAGAGTTCCACAGGCGGGGGGCAGCCACACTGAAAGCCCGGTCTCCCATGGTCCTTAATTTGGTTCTCGGAATGTGAAGGAGATTACTGTTCTGTGACCGCAGCGACCGGGTGGATGAGTATGGAATAAGAATATCCTTCAGATAATCTGGTGAAGCTCCATGTAAGCATTGATGTGTAATGAGAGCAGTTTTGTACTGAATTCTGTAGGCGACAGGAAGCCAATGAAGGTTATGGAGAATGGGCGTAATATGTTCAAATTTACGAACTCTCAACAAGATCCTTGCTGCACTGTTTTGAATATATTGAAGTTTCTGAAGATTATGCGCTGCCCAGCACTGAACAAAAGTATAAAATGTAAAGTAAAACAGTAATATGGGCGGCCGTGGCGTAGTGGTAATGGCAGTCGTCCCCCGATCGGAAGGTTGGCGGTTCGAATCCCGGTTCCCCACACCATGTGTCGTTGTGTCCTTGGGCAAGACACTTAACCCCGAGTTGCTCCCGGTAGGACTGGAAAGCGCCTTGCATGGCAGTCTGCCGCTACCGGTGTATGAATGTGTGTATGAATGGGTGGATGGTTGGTATTGTAAAGCGCTTTGGGGTCCCTCACAGGGGGCTGGAAAGCGCTATATAAATAAGCTCCATTTACCATTTACCATTTAATAAGATCTAAGATATGAACTAAGAAATACGCTGAACACTAGTAGTACAAAAACAATACGCTGAACAACAGCAGCACGAACATGAGTCTGTGTAAGCAGATGACAATAAATGAATACAGCAACATGAAATAAATCAGCAGCATGAGATCAGCAGCACAGATCAACGATCAAGTGGCATTAGTATTTTTTGTTGTTTGTTTTTCAGTGATTCTCCTGGTTATATATTCATGAGTCTAAGTAGAAGCTGTTCCTCAGTCTAGTGGTTCTACACTTAATGCTCCTCAACCTCCTTCCTGAGGGGAGCGGGACAAAAAGTTTTACCTACATATATAAACTATTCAATAAGTATTTAGAGTTAATGGCAGAACAAGAAGTAGCCTGAGACAAACATGTAGCATTAACACATTATGAACATTACTCAAGAATTGTTTCTATAAGAACATTATCAAATATTTTATATGAACAGTAAGATACTAGCAATAACAGCATTGTGAGAGGTGGACAGTTGAACATGGAGGCCTCCACCTCTGTTTAATGATGGACGGTTTCTTTTCACAAAGATGGCCTCCTTTACTCCTCTCTCAAACCATCATTCCTCTGTATCAAGGAGGAAAGATGACTGAGTTTGTCACAGCTCCTCAGACTGAAGAAGTCTTTTTGATACAAAGAAGAATCTGTCCA
>JBBPBX010082416.1:0-15740 GCA_038048925.1 Garcialebias charrua | reverse complement strand
GGACATGGTGAATTCTAAAAAGTGCAAGAAAAAAACAATGAAGTATAGTATAATAAATAGTATAATAAAGTCCAGTTGTTTTTGTCTTGAACTTTTTAAAATTTGTCATTATAGGCACATTTTCCTATTACATGATACAACAGCCAACTGCATGCCATACTGTTACTATGGGACCTTCAGGAACTGCAGTTTTTTTTTTTCAGTCAGAATGAATGGAAACGGTCATATTTCAGTCAAAAAGTGGTTTATAAATATGGGAATTTTTTTTATAAATATGTCACTTCGGCCTATAAGTTGCAAGGCATTTAAATTATGCAAAAACCTGCGACTTACAGGATGAAAAATGTGGTACAGTAGTTATTATTTTTCTCCCTCTCTTTAAAGGTGAAGTCTGCAGTTTCTGTAGAACATCAGCACTTAGAAAAAATTTCAACAAGCAAAGCATTCTGATCCCTCCCCCTCAAAGCCATATATGGCTCTGCCCCCGTGGTCTGTTGAAATTCAAATTCAAGCTCTGTTTTTATTGGCTGATTCAAATTCAAGCTCTGTTTTTATTGGCTGGTTACAAACTTTGTTTTTATTGGCTAGAAAATGAACTTACATTTACTGTATTTTTATTTTTTACAGCAGCTCAAAGCGGAGTCTATTCCAGTCTTTTGGGCCAGCAATAGAAAAGGACCGGTCTCCCCATTGTTTGTACCTTGAGCGAGGCACCTCCAGCAGGTGTTGACCGGGAGCAGAGGTGGGTAGAGTATTCAAAATTTGTACTAAAGCAAAAGTATTGTTACTTGAACCAAATATTACTCAAGTAAAAGTAGGCATCCAAAAATTTACTTGAGTAAAAGTAATAAAGTACTTGATTATAACTAGTGCTAGACGATAATCCAATAACGATAAATATCGCGATATACTTTTATTCAATAACGATGATATGAATTTTAAGCATATTTTCGATAGACATAACGCTATGATTACAGTGTTTCACTGACGCACTCGCTCGGGTCGACCTTTCCACCCGGAAGGAAAAGCAGCGGAAGTGCGTGGTGAAGCAACGACGTAATATGCAGAGCGCGAGTCCGGGAGTCAGTGCTAGCAAGCTAGGCTAATCAACGTGTGGAAAGTTTTCGAATAAATAAGTGCCCGTCAGACTGAAGAAGTGTTCAACCCGGACAGAAAAAGCTGCGGCATAAAAACGTAAGTGCGTAGTTACGTTTATCTGCAGAGCGCGAGTCCGGGAGTCAGGGCTAGCAAGCTAGGCAAATTTTTTTCGAGCGAGGCTAAAAGTTTTTGAATCAAAATGAGTGCCCCTCAAAATGTGACTGAAGCGTTCACAAAGGAAGAGAAAGCAGACGACATAATTGACAAAAAAGGAAAGACTAATTCAGCGGTGTGGAAGTGGTTTGGCTTTCAAAGATCTGATAAACAGCAGGCTTCTGTACGCTGCAAAATATGTCGGAGAGTTGTTCAAACTAGCGGTGGGAACACAACTAACTTGTTTCACCATCTGAAGAGTTTGCACTCTATAGAATATGCTGAGTCAGAAGATGAAGCACAATAAAAATCTGAGCCAACGTGCCCCTGAAGCAGCAGCCCTGACCCCAGCAGCTGTATCCAAAGAGAAGCCCAGTCAGCAAACGCAGATTGCTGTATTCATGCCATATGACAAAAACTCCAAACGTCATAAAGACATAACTAAGTCTGTTACAAATTTCTTGGCAAAAGACATGATGCCCTTTACTACAGTGGAGAATGTGGGTTTCAAACAAATGATGTCAGTCATCGATCACAGATACCAGCTCCCCGGCCGGAAATATTTTTCACTCACAGCCATACCTGCACTTTATGGTGAAGTTAGAGAAAGGGTGGAGGAGCAACTCAAGTCTGTGTCAAAATTTTCCACTACAGCTGACCTGTGGTCAAGCAGAACCTCAGAACCATACATGAGCCTGACAGTTCACTTTATTGACCAAGAGTGGAAACTGGTCAGCTTATGTCTCCAGACTGTCTATTTTCCTGAGGATCACACAGGCGAAACCATTGCAGCTGGACTGACAGATGCGCTCGCCTCCTGGGGACTCAGTGACGACCGCCAGGTCTGCATCACCACAGACAGCGGGACCAACATGATCAAAGCAGCTGAGCTGAACAACTGGACAAGACTACAGTGCTTTGGGCACCGACTGAACTCTGCAATCGGTAAGTTATACAGTTAAAATACACTTCAGTGTTACGTTATTTTGTTTATAATATGGTTTTATTACTAAAATCATCAAATACAACATGCTTCACACAAATAGGCTTACCTACAGCAATTTTATTTATTTATTTTGCATTTTAAGCAGTACACTAACACTCAGTACATTACATTGTTGTAGTAAAGTAGCTGCTGCCTCTGGCAGCACGGTCGGTGGCACAACTGGTAGAGCTGCTGCCTCTCAGCGAGCAGGTCCCCGGTTCAAATACCGGTCCGGGGGCCTTTCTGGGTGGAGTTTGCATGTTCTCTCCGTGCATGCGTGTTTTCTCCGGGTGCTCCGGTTTCCTCCCACAGTCCAAAAACATGCATGTTAGGCTGATTGGTAACTCTAAATTGTCCCTAGGTGTGAGTGAGACAGGTCCCTCTTGTAAATGAGTCCCCGTGGCTCAACGAGGCTAGCCTGTATAAATAAAGGTTGAATGAAAGTGTAATTTCTTCATCTAAAAAAGTTAAGTCAGGTCCTCTGGACAGACAGGTAAAAAAAAATGTAGAAATGGGTTGTCTTCAGTCTGAGGAGCTGTATTCAGCTCAGTGTTATAAAGCAGATAATTTGTTAAATTTGATTTTAATTTTTTTGTGAACCTTTATACCTCATACCTGAATTTCCCCATTGTGGTTACAATAAAGGCTGTTTCTATTCTATTTAAATAAGATGTAATCAAATATACTTAATCAGGAGAATTGTGATTTTTCTCTAAGAATAATATAAATAAATATTTGTTGAAATATAAATACAAATGTTTTCTATTATTTTATTTGCAAGTTAATATATTTTCTCTTTGTTTACAGAGAAAGTTAACCAAGACAAGCGAGTGGACAGAGCAGTTGGGGTCTGTAAAAAGGTGGTGGCTGCCTTCTCCTACTCTTGGAAAAAGAAAAGGGACCTTGCAGCTGCTCAGGAGGAGTTCCACTTGCCAAAGCACAAGCTCATCACTGAAACACCAACAAGATGGGGTTCCCGTCAACAAATGGTGAAGCGGGTCCTAGAGCAGAAAAGGGCCATCACAGAGGTCCTCTCAAAGGACAAGAAGACCAGGTCACTGGTTCTTACGTGGCAAGATGTGGACATTTTAGAGTCTATAGATGCAGCTCTAAGCCCACTCCTTGAATTCACTGATGCCTTGTCCGGTGAGTCCTACGTCAGTGTGTCACTATTAAAACCAGTGATGCATCTCTTCAACACTTCCTTCTTGAAAGAAGCAGAGGATGACACAGAGCTCACAAGAAGCATAAAGTCAACAGTGATGGTATATCTCCACGACAAGTACAAGGATCCAGCCATGGATGAGCTACTTGACATGGCATGCCTCGTTGACCCAAGATTCAAGCTCGAGTACACTCAGGAGGAGAAGAAAGAGTACATCAAGGAGAGGGCTGTGCTGGAGATGTTGAAGGGAGACAGAGCTGTTGTGGTTGGAGAAGCATCCAAAGACAATGACGATGTTTCTGCAGCAGGCCCTCCACCTAAGAAAGCAAAGAAGCCTCTGTCTAGCTTTTTTTAAAAGAGGCCCAGGGCCACCACTCCCGACACAAGAGGCTTGAGTGCAAAGCAGGCAGTTGAGAGGGAGCTCAGCAACTACCTTTTGTCTCCCAAGTGCCGACGATGACTCAAATCCTCTGGACTGGTGGAAGCTCTATGAAAAGAACTTCCCCACAGTAATCCAACTGGCAAAACATTACTTGTGCATTCAGGCCACAAGTTCCCCATCTGAGAGGGTTTTCAGTACAGGTGGCAACATCGTCACTTGCAAAAGGGCATCTTTGAAGCCAGATAATGTAGACCAGCTTGTATTTCTTGCCAGAAACCTCTAGAGCTTGTCATGTATCATCATCACTCCTCAACAATTTGTGTTTGTTGTTACTCTACCCTGAAGATGTTAGAGCTGTAATGCCACTATGACTGGTGATAGGTGCTGCTGATTATGCATGATGCTGATCTCGCACATCCACTCACACAGACTCATGTTCATGCTGCTGTTGATCTGCATATTGTTTTGCACTAGTGTTTAGTGTATTTCTTAGTTTATATTTTTATTAGTGTTTCTTTTTACAATTTATATTTTTGCTGTTGTTGGGTGTAACTGGGACCCTGGCCTGACTTGAACATGACATACTCAGTCTTTTTTCTGTTTATTGCAGCAATTCTGAGCATTTTTATGTTTTAGCCTGGCTGAATCAGCTTTGTTTAAATCAGTAAGAATAACAGAATAAGTCTATGTTGTTGTTTACAGTTAAAACTATTACTATTGACAAAGTTGAGAGTTTTGTGTTTATTTGATGGTGATTTCGATTTTCTTTGATGGCTAAATACAAATAAAATTTTAAACTTAATTTATTAGTACATTTTGTAGTTTTTCTGAAGCTTTTATATTGTTTATATCGATATCGAATTATATCGATATCGACCGAAATTAAGACATATATCGTGATAAAAAATTTGGCCATATCGTCCAGCCCTAATTATTCATTCATTCATTCATTCAACCTTTATTTATACAGGCTAGCCTCGTTGAGTCACGGGGACTCATTTACAAGAGGGACCTGTCTCACTCACACCAAACAACCATCCACTCTCACACTCACACCTAGGGTCAATTTAGAGTCACCAATCAGCCTAACAAGCATGTTTTTTGGTCTGTGGGAGGAAACCGGAGTACCCGGAGGAAACCCACGCATGCACGGGGAGAACATGCAAACTCCACCCAGAAATGCCCCGGACCGGGATTTGAACCGGCAACCTTCTCGCTGAGAGGCAGCAGCTCTACCAGTTGTGCCACCGTGCTGCCAAAATTATAACCTACTCAATGGTCACTACTCAAGTAGTGAGTAACTGCGGAGTACCATCTTGTGTCATTAAATTATAACATGCAAATGGATTTACAAGGAAACATAACTTTGAATGAGACTGTACATACATTTTTATAAATAAAAACACAAAGGCAATAACAGCCAAAAAAGGTTTTAGAAATAAACCACTTATCTTTTACATTGTTGTAAATAAATAAAAAAAAACACAAAGGCAACTGTAGCCCAAATAATTCCGCTAAATAATAATAAACTTGATTTTCTGCAAAACATTGTTTCTACCAGTAAATGTTGGAACTCATTTTTAATTTAGGTAGGAGTATTGCTGCAGCAATGAGCTCAGGTTCTTTCATTATCTCAGCTTCTGGAGCCACATATTTTTTCTTATGCCTCTTACCCACCGCACAACTGCAAACGCTCCTGCCGTCCCCTTTTTGCCGCTGGTCACGGTCCCACTGAACCACTGAACACCGTCTGATGACGTACACTAGGGGGTAGCAGAGGGAGGGGTCTCTGGCTTGTTTTCCGGGTTCAGTTGTTGTTTTAACTGCACCTCCGACGGTCTTCGATGAGATTAAAACTTTTTTTTATGTTTGGGGTGATCTACACTGGAGAGTACAGCAGCCTGTCAGCAGCAACTGTAAAAATGCCACGTTTCTTACCGGAGTTTGGGTCCAATTCCTGGAGGCTGGATCCGGTGAGTTTAAAAAGTCCGAAAAAAGTCCCGTTGTGGTTGTGTAATCAGATAGCGAGGCTCTCCCGACTGTTTGCCGGATGCGTCGAGCCGCCAGAGATCAACATTTGGGACGTCTGCGGCTCGACGGCGACGCGCGCGTGCGTGTGCAGGCTGCCGTCGCGCCGCTTCGATCACTCGAATCTCGCCGCTTCCTTGTTCCCCGTGACTCCACGCGTCTCCTCCATAGACTTTGAATGTAAACCGGTGTTATCCGGCCGCTTTGGCCGCCCGACGCCGGGGGCGGTGGGTAGGAGGCATTACTAGGCCTGTATGAATCAATTGTGTTCCACTAAGACAGACTTATTGGAGGTTTGTGACTTTAAAAATCTGACGGGACTGTCAGTATGTGTAACTACATCTTGCCATCAACCGTTCCAATATGTAGCAACCCGTTTGTTTTTAGCTCAATTAGCATATTGCTCATGTGTACGTAAGCCATTTTATTGAAAATGGACACACTAATTTTTCTTTAAATCACCTGTGTAGGAGTCCAACGCCTCCACAGAAGATCCCTCGTGTTCAGGACACCAAACTTGAAAGATGGGCATTCCCATTGCCTCAGGATGGTAAGTACCGGTATTGATCAGTTAGCAGTGAGACACTTGAAAAAAATTATCAACCAGCTACCTTGCTGTTGGAGAGATAACTATTTTAATCAAGAAATGTGTGTTTTTGTTTTGTTTTTTCCATCAGTGTTTCAGCGAAAAGTATTCAACTTCTTTACTGAGCTCCACGATTGCCTATACAACATTAAGAGGATGGAGGATTTTGCGAGAGAGGAGCGCCTCTGACTCCAAAACATTTGCTGAGCTTCAGAACAAAGTCCATCGCAGAGTTCCCAGTGAGAAATGCAACCTGAGGCTGCCTTGAGCACCTTCTTCTTCTTCTGGCTTTTCCCTTTTCATGGGTCACCACAGCGAGTCATCCTCCTCCACCTCACTCTGTCCTCTGCATCCTCTGTCCTCACTCCAACTACCTTCATGTCCTCTCTAACTGCATCCATACATCTCCTCTTCTTTTCCTCTTTGTGTGCGTGTGTGTGTGTGTGTGTGTGTGTGTGTGGGGGGGGGTGTTAATAAAAAAATAAATTTAAAGTCATGGTCAGTTTTTTTATGTCTGATGTTTGCATTACCGTAGTAGTTCTGAAGATACAAACCACTGTGTATTTACTAGACTGCTTTTGGTCCAGCTTGTGATTTGTACATCATGATGTTGGTACATAAATCAAAATTAAAGACTAATGTTGATGTAGAAAACTGGGTGATGTTAAAATGTTAGAAGCCAACTATTTGTATTGCAGATTTAAAACAAATGTAGTTATATAAAGTTTTTCACATATTAAAAATAAAAAATAAATGGAGGGTTAGGGTAAAAAAAACAACTACCGGTAACCATTGGTGTTATTTTACATGGTTTACCTACATGCAAAACCTGTATTTTCAGGCAGAGTACTGTATATCATATTCCCAAATATGCATGAATTTGCATAAATGCTGGTGAAGATTCTCAGTTGTCCAGGACATGATAAAATCAAAAAAGGCGTTCAATACAGGATCAACTGGACTTTATTTGAATAAAATAAATAAATAAATATTCAAATAAAGTCCAGTTGATCCTGTATTGAACGCCTTTTTTGAATTTGCATAAATGAAAAATCTTAATATCCGACTGACATCTGCAACGTGATACGCCAAAGATCTGCTGGAACTCCGAGGGATCGCATACCTCCAGATTCTTCACAGATAAAAATCCTTAAATATCCGACTGACATCTGTAACGTGATACGCCAAAGATCTGCTGGAACTCTGAGGGATCGCATACCTCCAGGTTTTTCACAGATAAAAATCCTTAAATATCCGACTGACATCTTCAACGTGATACGTCAAAGATCTGCTTGAACTCTGAGGGATCGCATACCTCCAGGTACTTCACAGATAAAAATCCTTAAATATCCGACTGACATCTTCAACGTGATACGCCAAAGATCTGCTGGAACTCTGAGGGATCGCATACCTCCAGGTACTTTACAGATAAAAATCCTTAAATATCCGACTGACATCTTCAACGTGATACGTCAAAGATCTGCTGGAACTCTGAGGGATTGCATACCTCCAGGTACTTCACAGATAAAAATCCTTAAATATCCGACTGACATCTGCAACGTGATACGCCAAAGATCTGCTGGAACTCTGAGGGATTGCATACCTCCAGGTACTTTACAGATAAAAATCCTTAAATATCCGACTGACATCTTCAACGTGATACGTCAAAGATCTGCTGGAACTCTGAGGGATCGCATACCTCCAGATTCTTCACAGATAAAAATCCTTAAATATCCGACTGACATCTGTCACGTATACGTAAATATAAACCAATCATACGTCATATATGCGGCACGTATCCGAAGAGATGTAAGCAGTAATCCCGAGGGATAACAGAGCCACATATTTCTGGATCTGCAGCAGATAAAGTATCCGGATTTTGGGATTTTTTAAGGATCAATAAAGTTCGGATCTGTTCGTATCCGGGAATATCCGAAACTGGATTTTCCGAGGATGCGATACGGAAATTCCCGGAAATTGTCCATATATGTGAAGGATACGGAGATATACCACATCTGATACTCCCGTATATCTATGGTTTTTGTGCAGTGGTTGGCTCAAACTTTATTGTTCTTCATCTTCTGACTCTCATCATATTCTATAGAGTGGAAACTCTTCAGATTAAACAAGTTGGATGTTCCCACCGCTAGTTTTAGAACGACTTTGTCACGTTTTGCAAAATAAAGAAACCGAGTAGGACCTCGCTGCAGATGAGGCCTGCAGTTTAACAAAACCGAACTACGTCCACACCAACGAATTAGTCTTTCCTCTCATCAGTGATGTCGTCTCTTTCTCTTCGCTTGTGAAACTTTGTTCAGTCACATTCTGATGGTCATGAGCACTCGTTTTGAAGAGAAAACAACGCGCTTTGGAGACTAGCTTAGCTTTTAGCTGCTGCTGCTCACATATCAGTATTGATAAAAACATGTTTTTGGGTTTTGTGCAACATGCGACCGTCACGCCGCCATTTGAAAAGTTATAACAGACAAAACAGTTCACTATCCACCGGCTTCCTGAGCTAACACGTAGCCCGGAGTACACATGCTAACACGAAGTTAGCTGTTAGCTAAAGTCATCTCACAACAAAATAAAAGTGCTACTTACCGCTCTTTGTGAAGCTTCAAATGCCGGACAAAGTTGGACGTCGTGGAATCTCCATCTGATATTTTCTTATTGCATGTTTTACACTTAGCTGTTCGTTTTTTATTTGAATGCTCATAACTTGTGTACCCAAAAGAAACTACTTGTGGAAGCATACTGGTCCCTCAGCTGTAGCTTGCGTTGTTTTTTTCAAAGCTACGCACACACACATATATACGGAGTGTGGGGTGCCCGGTCTGCGCCTGACTGTTAATGCGCCTGACTGTTAATACGGAATGAGTGAAAATAATTAATGCGGCCACTTTATAACGTGTTTTAAAATTTTGACTTGACTAAAATATCAAGTCTTTTCAAGTAAAAAGCTTCAAGTCAAGTCAAGTCCCAAGTCAATGGTGTCCAAGTCTAAGTCAAGTCAGAGTCTTTCAGCATTTTTTCAAGTCAAGTCTGAAGTCGTGATTTTAATGACTCGAGTCTGACTCGAGTCCAAGTCATGTGACTCGAGTCCCCACATCATGAAAAACTGTAGTTATTGAATCACCACCTGAAGATCACATGGTCAGCTGACACATCAGCCAGGCTGCTATGTTTGGTAGTGACGTTTCCCAGCTTGACTATCACTTGTCATGACGTTCTCCAGCCCCCAACCTGGAGATGTGAAGAGTTCAGCAGTGGGTGCAGACCATAGTTCATAGACTTGAGTTGAAACTGGTGCAAAAATGTAAAACTCCATGTAACAGTTCAGGTATGAGTCATGACAGCTTGCGGCTTTAGCTGAACATGATGCATTTCGGCAGTTCAGTGCATATCAGTCCAGTGCAGGTGGTGTCAGCGTGCAGCTCAGCCGAACACAACGCAATTCGGTAGTTCAGTGCAGTCCAGTGCAGGTGCCAACAGGAGTTGTTAGCAAAACGTAGCCTCAATGACAGCACAACATGTGATCTATCCAAAAATGGCGTTCAAAACCAGAGAGTCATGATGCAACTAGTCCATGCTATGGTTGAGGGAACCTAGGTGTATGTTACTGAGCAATGCGTTGCATATCTGTGTATAAGTGAAATCCACTACCAAGTAACTGCTACCCAAATGTCATGGAACACCTGCAGCATTCACTGATTAGATGCCAAGCTGAAATCCTCAGAAAACACCTAAATAAAGTCACCTCCCGCAGTATAAGTCATGAACACACCAGCACATCTGCCAGCAACGAGAAGACTCCCTTCCGGCAGGTCAAGTGCCAGTCCTCCAAAGCATCAAAGCATATGAAGAAGAAAAGAAATAGACCTAAAAAAAACAAATAAATAAAATAAAAATAAACCACCAAAGTACTCCAAACCACTATTACACAGGCCTTGTTCATATGTCATTAAACATGACCTGCACCCCACCAGGCTGAATTGATGAGAACTGGAAACGTAACAATTAATGGCGTGAAATTAACCCTGCATGTAATCCTTTAGGCAATGCAAAAAGCTACCTGCAGCAGGTAAGACAGTATTTGCCAACATGTTCATATGAACCTCACCTATAAAAATCAGAAATGTGCCTTCAAATCTGAAAATAACCAACAAAAACAAAAATATAGGCACAAAACCCCTTGCGTAACTTCACAAATAAAATGCAGGACGTCTCCTGAGAGTCTAAGTAATCTGTAGTGCCCAGAACAGATGTGGGATGGTCCCCCGTCCAGTAATCTGTCCAAGAGGAAATAAGCAGATAACCACCCCCACATGCAAGTCGAACAAACACTAACTGTCATGCAGCAGAAGTATTGTGTATCTGGAGAGGTCAGCGTGTTTAAAACAAAAGTCACAGCAACAAAAAATAAAAATCTGACAAACTAACTAAGTCCTTTACTCTGGAGTGTCCTCCACAGCAGCACTGAACTAACTACTGTACACTAATAAACAGTAACTCTTACAGTCCCACCCTGAGCTGATTAAGTTGTAAAACTCCCCGTTATCAGCCGAAACCCTGAGCCGGACCCATTAGCAGGTCCAGAACCAGAACCAAGTGACAACTCACTCAGATTTATGGATGAAAGAGGCATTTTTGCCCGTGCAGGCAGATTCACAGGCGCGTATGGGGGAGGACGAGTAGAGGGAAGCAGTTGAGCTTCAAGGAGTGTCTCCATTCCTGGTACGAGCAGCACCAGCTTTAAGAGGGGGCCTGTGGTGTAAAGCACCGAAACCTTATCTGCAGACGGCCATAAATCTGATTGTGAGCCAACAACTTCTCTCTGTGAAACTGCCTTGTGCATGCTCCACAGAGCAGGTTTCTGTCTCCCTGGCTTTTACACTCACAAATGCAGTAAATGAGAATAAAAATAAAAATAAAAAATCTGTCCCTGTTGCCTTGTTCGCGTGTATACAGCACCTTCCGGTGTACAGGTCGCATGCCTCAAAGAAAAAATGGGAGCGACCTATACAGTGGAAAATACGGTAATGACTTTAACTGGGAAGGGGAGGAAAAATGTGACTCTGACAGCGATCACAGGTCCCGGTTGTGAACTTAATCACATGCACGGCAACCTGTGACCCCGGAGCACCCGGAGCACTCTTTACGGTGAGGCTGTGTGCTGGATGAAAGCCGTTGTGAACTCTACGGCGAGCAAAGTCCCAGAGTACACGACCGGCCTCAGCCCCACAGCCACCCGGAGTCCAAAGGAAAAGAAAGTGTCTCCCAGCCGACAGGCTGGAGCTCATAGAAGGGGGATGTGGGGGAAGGGCAAACTTAAGGCACTCGTAAATTTTCCCTGCGCGTGTGTGGAACTTATGTGCTTTTCACTTTACATGTACTTACATGTACAAGAACCGCAAAAAAAATGCACATTCAAATGAAATACCAACAGTAGTTCACGTTTTTTACTTTTAGCTGCTAACACAATAAACCATTGGCCCACCCGGAGACAAACAGCCCTCAGTCAACAAATAATTTAGTGTATCCGATAGCAGACATTTTGTGATAAGAGGAGTTCTGCTCACCTACTCTGTGAAGCACCGGTTGTTGACTGCGCGCGTGCTCGTCCCGCTCGGTGGGGGGGGAAACCCTCCAAATCATCTCTCGTTTCAGGCGAAACTGCAAACTTCTCAGCGTCGGGATCACCAAATTGTTGCGAATTCAAAAGGTTGAAGGAAGCTCTGAAACGAATGTGCAAGTTTATGCAGGTTTATTGTACATAATAAGAATAAACCTTACAGCAACAACAGACCTGACTCCGAGCACAGTCCACACACACATCTTCAAAGGCAGGGCCACGGTTATAAAACCCCGGATGTCGTCACCGCCTCCTGGAACCTGGAACCGCCTTGGACTGCTTCGGGACCGCCCTGGGACCACCTACACTACCACGTGACCCTCCTTTCTGCCAATAAACTATCAGCTTCAATGTAAACATCAAATGTTGGGTCTGTTGAATTGTGCAGGCGTGTAACTGTTCCCTAGTGAAAACAAAGCCCGAGAGAAAAACGTTCTGCCTTGTGTCACATTTCACATTATAAGGCAGAGTTAAGTGAATACAAATAATGGAACATAATGGGTGTAATGTAATACTGATAGAAATATATTTCAGTGCAGTGGTGGGTACGATAATCACAGCCAGTTATGAATCTTAACAATGGGTGAAACTGAGAATGTACATCCATACTTTAACTCTAAGTTGACCTTGTATCAAAAGTATGTGGTGGAGGGACAGGGATTTCAGCAGAATTCATATATTTGCTAGTGTGATGTTGGTCTTGCCTTGTAGCTAATAATTCTTAGACATTACCTAATAGTTTCCACTGTGTCTAGTATAGGTATGGAGGTAAAAAATGATTTATGTACGATGTTGCCAGATCCTCAAATTGCATTGTTTGGATATTCTCCCTCACTTAGGAACCGTAGTATTTCTGTGCAAACGACTGATGTATGGAATGGTAACGGCTAAGAAAGTAATATTGAGACTGGAAAACTGACAAGGCTCCTCAGTTTAAAATGTGGTTAAGTGATTTTATTGAGATTCTTCATTTGGAGAAACTACGGTACGATGTTGTGGGTGCCACTACTAAGTTCTGTAGTATCTGGCAGCCATTCTTGGACCACCTTTCCCAGTCTGAGACTGATCCTAATGTCCACACAGCCTCTTAATTTGCCACCTGTGCCTTTATAGATAGGTAGTACTATCTTAAAGTGTAAATGGTAACCAGTGCAGTGTAACCAGTTTTTTAGGTATTTACCCTGACTTGTTTTTAATTCTATTTATTTTTACTTTTTGTATGTTTTTATTTTGTAATTTTCTTTTCTTTTCGTTTCTCTTTCTTACTTATACAGTAATTTGTTAAATATGTATATGCCTTATACTTAGTGTATGATTTATGTATGTTGTATTTTGAAAATCCAATAAATATATATATATAAATAAATGATTTATGACCAGTTTATATCCTTAGAATCAAAACGTATCAAAACGGTTAAACCTTTAAAGTTTTCTAATCTTACATATATATAAAATACTATGAATTTTGGCTATCACACATATTCTAATTTGATTTTAATACAGCTTTGCCACACATTTTACATGTTTTAAAAGGACTAAATAAAAAAACTCCAACAGTATTCATTATTAAAAATTAAAAATGTATGAATTACAAATTAAAAATGACGGAGCCAATTCCAAAATACTTGAAGTCTTTTCTAGCTTGTTGGGCCTGACAACCCAGGCAGAAATAAACATTTTTTTAAAGTTTAACTTATGCTTTGAAATGTCCTGTTACTAAATAAAACTCAGTACAGTATTAGCAGAAATATAGTTTTTGTTCTGCTTTGAGAACACTTATCTAAGAATTACCCCTAGGATTAAACATAATAATGTAAATAATTTTATTAAATAAAAAGGTACATTTAAAAAGTACACACCCTCAATTGAACTACAGAAACAGAAGTTCTGATATAACTGATAAGCTGAGCCACATTTGAAAAAAGTTCGGAGAAGATTTGCTGGTCATCACGCCTCACTAAGGTTAATTTTACTTCTATTACCTACTTAGTGATCTCCCTCTTAATGCATCTTCTAAAGGCTAAATCCTTCAAGCATTTTTTTCAGTGAACTTGGCCTAATCAATACAGTTTTTTTATACTGAGACATTGAACTAAATGGTTTCTAAAATCACCATATATCTAAGGATCGATAATAATAATAATAATAATAATGAATTCAATTTATAACGCACTTTTCATTAATGAAAATCTCAAAGTGCTACAAGGAGCAACATAATTAAATGTCAATAAAACAAATAATAAAACTGTTGCAAATTCAAAAGGTTGAAGGAAGTTCTGAAACGAATGTGCAAATTTTATGCAGGTTTATTGTACATATAAGAATAAACCTTACAGCAACAACAGACCTGACTCCAAGCACAGTCCAACACACACATCTTCAAAGGCAGGGCCACGGTTATAAAACCCTGGATGTCGTCACCGCCTCCTTGGACCCTGGAACCGCCTTGGACTGCTTCGGGACTGCCCTGGAACCACCTACACTACCACGTGACCCTCCTTTCTGTCAACAATCTATCAGCTCTGTATGTCAATCATCCAGTGTTATGTCTGTTGTATGTGCAGGCGTGTAACTGTTCCCTAGTGAAAACAAAGCCCGAGAGAAAAACGTTCTGCCTAGTGTCACATTTCACATTATAAGGCAGAATTAAGTGAATACAAATAATGGAACATAATGGGTGTAATGTAATACTGATAGAAATATATTTCAATTCCCCTTTTGACATGACAAACATCATGTCAACAAAATCCTATATGTTCTATGTGAGAATGCAATTAAAAACTTGATACACATTGGAAATCTCTAACATTCCCACCCACAGCAATATTACATCTAAGTTACCCACCCAGAATATAAAACCCTCATATAAAATAAGCATCAATATAAATGGTAATAAAAACTAAACAGAATAAGATCAGAACAAACAAACAAAAAATAAAACAGACAAAAACAAAGAATAAAACAAATGTAACAAACAAATAGAAACAAGACAAAACAAACAAAAACAATGAACAAGAATAAAACAGACAAAAACAAACAAGACAAAAATAGATGCAAAGACGAACAAATAAAAATAAAAACAAGAAAGAACCGAGCGGACTGTCCCTCCTATCAACAAACACGCCTCTACAGGGTATATGCAGGAATAATGAAGTTAAATTCAATACCTTTAAAAAGGCGTTCAATAAAAAACAACTGGACTTTAATTTGACTTTATAAATCCAATACTTTCTCAAAAAACCTTAAATTTCCCAAAATGTGATTTATCAACTCTTAACAAACTTCAAAACATTGCATATACTCTGCTCCATTTCTGGTATGTGTTAACCTTAGCAAAGAACTGGTGTCAGGCCTCTTCATCTTCGTCATCATAGACACCTGTGAGGGGAAAAGCCTACACTACTCTGTTAACTAATCCGATATCTGAGAAAAGCTCAACTGCTCTTGTTCAGAGATGTCTGTGATAAGGGCTAAGACCACAATCAAAAAATTAACACTAAATCTATGATTAATCTAAGCAGAACAGAAAACACAAAAATCCTTCCATAACCTGTCAAACTCAATTATCTTATTCACATCCATTTCCTATATATACTGTATATATATTATTCTCTGTACCAGAATGTTCTACCACAAACATTTCCTATCAGTAAAATTCACCGCTAGGCTACTCTTAACAAAGGTGCAGCTAAAATGTATCATCTAAAA
>JBBPBX010082415.1:0-15740 GCA_038048925.1 Garcialebias charrua | reverse complement strand
TTGAGGAGTCCCTTGCTTCCGGCATTATTCGTCCCTACACCTCTCCTGTAGGGGCAGGATTCTTTTTCGTTTCCAAAAAGGATTGAACTCTCCATCCATGTATCGAGTACTGGGGTCTCATTAACATCACTGTTAAAAATAAGTATCCGCTTCCCCTCATTGACTCCATCCACGAACAACTACAATCTGCTAACATCTTTACAAAATTAGACCTCAGGAATGCAAACCACCTAGTTCGTATAAAGGAGGGTGATGCGTGGAAAACTGCCTTTAGAACACTCGGACATTTTGAGTATTTGGTCATGCCGTTCAGTCTGACCAATACTCGTGCTGTTTTCCAAGTTCTGGTAAATGATGTGCTCAGAGACTTCATCAGTGATTTTGTCTTTGTGTATTTGGATGAAATCCTCATTTACTCAAGAGATAAGGAGGAGCACATAAAGAGGGTTAGAATTGTGCTTCAAAGACTCTATAACAACCAGCTGTTTGTCAAAGGGGAGAAATGTGAGTTCCATGTCTCCTCTGTTTCATTTTTAGGCTTCATATTTGAAGGAGGATGTTATAGAACAGACCCAGAAAAAGCCAAAGCTGTGATTGATTGGCCGGTTCCCAAGTCTAGGAAGCAGCTTCAGCGTTTCCTTGGGTTCGCCAACTTTTATAGGCGATTTATCAAAGATTACAGCCATATTGCTTCCCCTCTCTCTCAATTAACATCCACCAACATAATTTTTAAATGGAACCCTGAGGCTGATGCTGCCTTCAACAGACTTAAGGAATTATTTTCCTCCACACCATTTTTAAGTCACTCAGATCCCAAGCGCCAATTTATTCTTGAAATAGATGCCTTGGACTCAGGCGTGGGGGGCCATCCTCTCCCAGAGGTCCCCAGAGGATAATAAGGTCCACCCTAGAGCATTCTTCTCTAAATGTTTGTCTCCTGCGGAGAAAAACTGTGATGTGTGAAATCGGGAACTACTGGCTGTTAAGTTGTGTTAGAAGAGTGGCGTCATTGGCTGGAAGGCACGATAACCCCTTTTCTGATAAGGACCAATCACCAAAATCTCACTTATCTCAGAGACGCCAAGAGATTAACTCCCAGACAGGCACGCTGGTCTTTGTTTTTTAACTGCTTCAACTATATCCTAACCTTCAGACCTGATTCTAAGAATGTTAAGCCTGATGCACTTTGATGGCAGTATTCGTCTCCAGACAGTCCTGAGACCGATTAGAGCATCATTCTCCCGGTCTGTGTGGTGGGGGCACTCACATGGGACATCGAGAAAGAGGTACAAGAGGCTCAAAAGGATGAACCTGACCCTGGCACCGGACCCTCCCAGGACCCTCTTCATCCTGTCTGTTATGAGGGCCAAGGTACTGAATTGGATACACATCCACAAGTTTTCCTGTCACCTTGGCATTTCTCGCATGCTCTCTCTTACTAAGACTCATTTCTGTTGGTCCACCCTCACCGAAGATGTGTGAGGTTTTGTAGCGGCCTGCCCCACCTGTGCACGTAATAAGACTGGCAACCAACAACCTACAGGCCTGTTACAACCTCTGCAACCCCTAGCCATCCCCGGTCGCACATCTCGGTGGACTTTGTCACGGGTCTACCCCCTAGTGAAGGTAACACCACCATCCTAACTGTTATCGACGGGTTCTCCAAAGCGGCTCATTTTGTTCCCCTGCCTAAGCTCCCGTCTGCATTCGAGACCGCCCAATTGCTGATACAACATGTCTTCAGAATACATGGTATACTCTCTAATGTGGTCTCGGACAGTGGCCCACAATTTGTTTCCCAGCTCTGGCAAGCTTTCTGCGAGGCATTAAGGACATCCTCGAGTCTCATATCAGGGGACCATCTGTAATCCATCTGCCAGGCTGAGCGTTGTAATCAAGAACTGGAGACCACTCTTTGTTGTATCGTTGAGAGAAACCTCTCAGCCTGGCTCTAGCAACTGTTGTGGGTGGAATATGCCCACAACACACATACATCATCAGCCACAGGTATGTCCCCTTTCGAGACCTCCCTTGGCTATATTCCCCCATTGTTCCCCAGCCAGGAGACTAACATTTCTGTTCCGTCAGTTCAACACCATTTTTGCCAATGTCGAGGAGTCTGACGACAGGCTAAAGCAGCTCTGACTAGAACTTCAGCCCCAAACAAGAGATTCACTGATTGTCACCGTACACCTGCTCCATCTTATCAGGTGGGTCAAAAGGTTTGGCTTTCCACCAAAGACATCCACCTCAAAGACACACCCAGGAAGATGGCGCCTCGGTTCATTGGTCCTTTTCCCATCACTAAAATCATAAACCCCTCTGTCATACGTCTTCAACTCCCCAGCTCAATGAAGATCCATCCTTTTTTTTACTTTTTTTACTTTTATAGATGGCCTCCCTTCTCACCTTACAGCCATCCTCTCACACCAATATGAATTTTTTTATAGAGAGAAAGGAAAGATAGAGAGTAAGACAACAAAACACAACAATTATCCACAAAGAGAGCACAGGGTAAACACACCCAACCTCTGTCTGCAATCCTGCAAAGTACATGATAGAACACAGCAACGAACCAGACATGCATAAAGACTAATAACATTCATGACCTTGCAGTAGATTTCCATAAATATACATACCTATACCTACAAATATATATACAGTATACATACATTCATATTCAGTTACATACCCATCTACATATCTGCATATGATATCTACATATACATCCCTGCATCCATTTGTGTGTGGTTGTGAGCATGCATAAGTGAATAAGGTTCCTCGAATAGAACATTCAGTAGCGACCGTGAAGCATCAGAGATCCGCCCCCCCAAGGCCCGAGGCAGACGAAGGGGCGATCATAGCCCAAGACCCCAAGAAGGACCCCGAGCCCAGAGTCCCCAGGGCCACCCAAACAGGACGAGCCACTCACCCACTCCCCAGATCCGACCAAAGGGGAGAACCGGAAGAGCCCCACCAGCGACTACACACAATGACCCCCCGGGGCCAACAGCGACAAACTCACAGAACCCCGCCGGAGCCCGCTGCAGGAGCCCACTGCACAGACGTAGCCCCAGGCCCAGACACAGAGGCCTGGGCACTGGGGACGCCCACCCCTCAGGCCCCGACCCGATAGGACCAGAGGACCCGAGCCCCACCAGGCAGCCACCAGGCCGAGCCGACACACGCCCAAGCGCCCGTCCCCCGACAGCGAGGGCCCTAAGCACGACCGCAGGTAAAGGGACACCCACCCGGAGGGCCACGTGGTAGGAGCGCGACACCAAGTAGCCTCAGATGTAACAGAGAGGTGGCAGTCTAATGCCTCTTATCAACAGGTCTGGTTCCTGTAAGGTCCCATTGTGGCTAGTTTGGGCCAGTTCCTATGGGACCGGTTTATTTCTGTACCCACTGCACGCTTAGGACCCCTTTAGTGGGCGTGAAGTTCTCCTGCAGTGGGCGGGTAATTCTCCTGCAGTGGGTGGATCATTAATATCAACGCTTCTAACCAGCTGTTAACCACTAACACACACATTAGAAGAAGAGCTGGAAAAGAACACACAACCAAAGTGGATGAGCTTGTTTCTTTTTTGAACATTCTGCTTTGTCTGTGGCTTTTTCAGCCACAGACAAATGTTCATATACAGTATTATATATATATATATATACAGTATATATATATATATATATATATATATATATATATATATATATATGTTTGTGTGTGTATATATACACATATATGTATATATATTGTATATACATACATGTGTACACATACAAACATATGCGTGAGTATATATATATATACACACACACACGTGTTTATATATATACATACATATGTGTGTATATATACACATATATGTACACATACATACATAATATATACTGTACATACATATATATTTATATATACAGTACATACATATACACATATATACATATATATATATATATATATATATATATATATATATATATATATATATATATATATATATATATATATATATATATATATATATATATATATATATATATATACATATATATTTATATATACACACATTGATGATGGTGGAGTACACTACTTTGGACAAAACTGAAAGTGGCATGCATCCTAAAAAATCTGCGCCGCTCCATTGTCCCAGTTGATCAACAAGTGTGTTCCAAACTAAAACATTTGTAATATAAACTTAACAATATGTAATCAATCAATTCCAATCAAAATATCAAAGCAACTTTATTTAAATACTGTAAATGTTACATGTCAATAAAATTGTAACAGTTTTAAAAAATGAAAGATTGGTGTTATTTGTAGAAACAGAAAAACATATTACTAAATCTGCAGTTATGTATGAAATATGAACTTAAAATATCATCACTGGAATCTTAACCTGTTGTTCCAAAACATGTAACAATAATTAAAAGTAAAATTTGGCCAATAGCTCAGGTAAAAATGCTGACCTGTAGAACATTTCTACATTTTTCACTGCTTCTGTAAAGAACTCACCATCAGACACAATCCTCTGTGAATAAAGTCATCTGACCCAGAACTAAAGTTCTTTAGTTTGTAGCAGGTCGCTTTTGTAAAAGAGTCCACGAGGCTCAATGAGATTTACCTGACTAAATAAAGGTTGAATGAAAAACACCATGAAGTCACAGTACCCCTGCTCCGTCACAAACTGAGCTTGTATGACATCTGCTGAGTTCATAGGACCTGTTTGTGTTGTCAATGCAGGACTGTTTTTTTTTTTACTGAGGCACCGAGGACATCTTTGGCACAATGTGGACAAGGTGCAGGAGAGCAGAGCATCAGGAGAAGCTCTGAGGTCTGTTCGGCTGCAGTTGATGTGTAGTCTGGAGTCACAAGATCAGATCCTGATGCAGCAGTTCAGCGATGGCTTCATATGTCTGGCTGGCTGTTTTCACTGCCCCATCTGGCAAACAACACAAAATTATTGTTATAATCTCCTCTAAACATCATTGTCCTTTGCTTTTATCTGTAATTTTCAAAGTTTGGAGTGTTTCTGTCATGGCATACTTGCTTTACAGTGCAGTGACTTGTCCCATCCTTCTCCAAGGACACCCACGGCTAGAGGATCTTTACACAGGAACTGACTGATTAACCTGAAATAAATCACATTACACATTAATACAGGCCTATAGGCCTAAGTGACAAATTTATGGATTTTTCCCCATATTTATAAACCATTTTTGGACCGAGATATGACCGTTTCCATTTATTCTGACTGAACCAAATCAAACCAAAAACAAAAACAGAAGTAACATGTATGGCATGAAGTTGGCGGTTGTATCACGTAATATGAAAACGTGGCTATAATGATAAATTCAAAAAAGTTCAAGACAAAAACAACTGGACTTTATTTATTATACTATGCTTTAGACTATTTTTTTCCTTCCTTGCACTTTTTAGAATTTACCATGTCCTGGATGACTGAGAATCTTCACTCGCTATTATCGACTCAAACGGCCTGCCATACACCACATTCTGCTCTGCTTCGAACCTTGAAAACAGCTGCCAACTCGGCGAATTAGACCATTAAAGTGCATTTATTAAGCAAATGATAGACTCAGACACACCTCCTCTGCTACAATTTCGAGCTAACAAATATTGTTTATGTGATTTTCTTGTTATATTTCAGAGAAACGAGCCGTTCCGCCATCTTTTTTTTTTTTTTTCCTAAAAGCCTCTCGGCTGTTGCCTGAAGTCAGTCTCTGAAACGGTCTTTCCGCAGTCCAAAAAAGCTAAGAAACAGTTGCATGACTCACTGGAAATATGCTTAAAGTTAGAAAACACTCACCTGCGCAGACACCTCTTGAAAAATCTTTTCATTGCACGTCACTCCATCCAGCTCCCTCTGAATATTTTCATCGGCCAGCAAATACAGAAAAGCCTGAACCTCCGCGTTTGACCACGGTTGTGACATAATTATTAGCCTGTGTTAATTCTCAAAAATGTGCTCCTCCAACTTGTTGTTCTAGAGTTTGGCGGGATGGCAGTTTGCATTTCCTGGAAGACTGAATCTTCTTCTTCTTCTTGGCGGATTGCAAACAACGTTCAGGTGCATACCGCCACCTACTGGAGAAGACTGAATCTCCGCCCTCCGACCTAGGACTACGCCCCCTGACCAATCAGTGACCACACTGTGCTGATGTCATAACTGGACCCTAAAGAACCGGACCTTTGTACCTCAGTGAGGCAGGCACCAAAATAGGACCGGTTTCACGTGAACAGGACCCTGTGGGTACACCCCATAACTAGTTGTTAACTAGTTACGAACGAGCCCGAACGAGCGCAAACAGGACCTGTTGATAAGAGGCATAAGTCCCAGCCTGACACTTAGACATTCATACACAGACACACTCACTCAGACCCACCCTCATCCTCATTCACACAAAGACAAACAATAACGACACGTTCCATTCATAATCCTGATGCACACTCTATACCCCCTAGGTCCAAGACATGTACCTGCCCCCTACATGGGACAGCCCACACTCAAGCCCAGGAGGTAGGCCCATTCATTCTGGGGTGGAGAGTAGCCGACAACCAAGATTCGGCCCAACCCGCGCCCTGTTGACAGGAGAGGACACCCGAGCCCAAGCAACCCCAGGGAGAGTGCAATGCCAGCACTGCCCATGGCGAACCCTCAGGCCCCGAACCCTCCCTTAGTCCAGGACAACACCCGACGGCCCGTCACCTTACCGGACCCCACCCCCAGAATGGCCGCCAGGGAACCAGGGGGTGAGAGAAAAAAATATATAAAAAAATACATATATATATATATTTATATAAATAAATAAATAAATAAAATTAAATGAAGATCCATCCTACCTTCCACGTCTCCCAGGTTAAACCGGTATAAGTGAGTCCCTTGTGCCCTCCAGCCAACCTCCCTTCACCCGCCTGGCTAATTGACAACCACCCTGCCTTCAGTGTCAGGACGATCCTTGATGTGTGACGCCAAGGGCGGGGGGTTTAATACCTAGTAGATTGGGAGGGTTATGGACCCGAAGAAAGATTGTGGATCCCTCGGTCTTTTATCTTAGACCCAAGCCTTATCACTACCTTCTTCAGGACCCACCCCGAGAAGCACCTCAGGTTGCCTGGGGGCGACTCTTGAGTGGGGTACTGTAAAAGTTCCACTGCCTGCAGCTCCTTCTCCAAGATGGCGACTGATTACCACTAGCAGTTGGCCATCCACCTGACGAGCTCCCTCTACTATTTAAGTCTGCAGTCAAGTGTGACTCTTCACTGGAGCATTGTATCCTTCATGGTATTTATGCTTTTGGCCTGTAAATTCTCGTGTATTATGAGAGTTACTTACCGTATTCGCCGGAGGATTATACGCTCCGGTGTTTAATCCTCTTTGTCCAATTATTAACAATAAACAAGAAAAAAACGTACACAATACGCCTCGGTGTTTAATACGCGTCATCACCACGCGACGCGTCAGCGCCTCATTTGCCCTAATCAAGATGGCGGCGACAGAAGCAAGCGAGTACGAAGATCTTCACAAGGAAACACGGTAAAACAATTATTTCTTTGCGAGAAAAAATATATTTCTTAGCTGACTTCATAGCAGACGTGCTTCTGAGCTTAACGAAATGTTCAAATCAGCTGGATTTAAAAAAAAAGTTCGCCGAATTTTAGGCAGGCGCCAGGCGGGTCAAACCGGACGCTTTCTTTCTTTAAATTTAGCTAAATAAACGCTTAAAAAATATATTTCTTAGCTGACTTAATGGTAGACGTACTCCTGAGTTTAACGAAATGTTCAAATCAGCTGGATTAAAAAAAAAAGTTTGCCGATGATTTTTATGCAGGCGCCAGGCGGGTCAAACCGGACGCTTTGTTTCTTTAAATTTAGCTAAATAAACGCTTAAAAATATATTTCTTACCTCACTATAGCAGACGGGCTCCTGAGCTGAACCAAATGTGAAATCAGCTGGATTTAAAAATCCGCGGTGTGGTTTATGAGTGGTATCTTGCAAACAAAAACAGCTACATCCACAGCAGGGAGCGGGCAGCGACAGAGTCATCAGTCCGACCAAAGGAGTCTTTTTTCGGACACAGCAAGTAGAAACTTCTGGAAGTGGCCCCTCTTCCTCTTCACTCTCTGAGTCCTCTGCTGGCTGCTGCCTACAGCGCCCGTATAGCGGCCGAAACTGGTACTGCACCATTTTCGCCAAAAATGAAAAACGAAGAATCAGAGCGAAAAATGAGTCTAAAAATATGGGAAAAAATCCATAAATAATACTCTTCAGTGTTTAATACGCTGGACATTCAAATGAGCAAAAATACTGCGTATAATACACCGGAGAATACGGTACCATCATACTTGTGCCTACAGTCATCCTGTCTCCTCGACTCCTGTTTGGCTCTGAGTTCATGTGGTCCTGGTTCTTATCCTCCGTGCCTTGCCTTCCAGCCACACGCCTGTCCAACCTGTATGGCCTGCTCTCCTTGGACTCGTCTCTGGTGTTCTCTGGTAATTCACATCCGCGCCCGTTGCCTGTGCCTCCACCTGGAAGGAAATACAAGCAAGCATTATTGAGTGCTACAAGTGGACCTCACTGACCCAACTCTCTTCCCCAGGATCTCCAAGCGATGACCAACTGTAAATAGCTGCACTGTATATAATAAACATTGTTACATTTTCTGATTGCATCTTGTCCTTTCTGGTCTCGTACCACTCTGGGTTTTCCATGTTATGACAATGAGCACTCAAAATCAGCTGATTAACGAGCTAAACTGTAAGATGGAGGCGATTTGTGAGAGTTGCAGGCAACCTGGGGCTTCTAGAACTTAACAGCAAGTGGGATTGACATTGAGGAGGCTCATAACGCAGCTCAATGGAGTGGATTCCCATCAAATTGGCCATTTTGGACAAAGAAAGTTCCAACAGGACTCAAGGCTGACAAAAAAACAGTCTGAAGAAAATCAACAAATTTGGCTTATTTGAACCTGAAAGTTATGCACCATAACTCACGTTCACTGAAGGAAGGGAACGAGGTGCAACATACTTGCTATGGGAATTGCGCCCCTGCACGATTACCTGAAGGTTTACGGCTAGGGCGTCAACGTTGCGCCAGAGGCTCCGCCCTCTGGGTATTTAAGCGACTGACGCCCATCCATCTTTCTCCAAAATTGCACTTCATCGAGCTTTCAGCATTGAAAAGGGTCAGATATGTTGCACCTCGTTCCCTTCCTTCAGGGAACATGAGTTATGGTACATAACTTTCAGTTCCCTTATCAGCTAGTCTCTCGGTACAACATACTTGCTATGGGAACGTAATTCATTCACGCCCTTGAAATGCTCAGTAAAATGCATGCTAGTGTGAACGACTGCCCTTGACCAGCAGGTATCTCAAGGCTACTTTCTACAGTGTGTTAGAAAGGACAGCCTGAGTGACGTCACATGCAGTAATATCCAAACTGTAATGCTTTGCAAAAGTGTTAAATGAGCTCCAGTTCGCAGTAGCACAAATGTCTACAATTGGTACGCCCTTGAACAATGACCAGGAGGTAGCCAAGCCCCGGGTGGAGTGAGCATGCACTCCAGAGGGCACCTGTTGACCTTTGCTACTGTACGCCCTTTTAATGGCCTCAGTCACCCAATGTGAAATGCGTTGTTTTGATAGGGCCTTTCCGGTAGCAGGTGCTGCAAAGCACACGAAGAGTTGATTTGTTTTTCTCCATTCGGCTGTTCTCTGCATGTAAGTATGTTAAGGTCTCATGGGGCAGAGAGCCTTCAGCCTTTCCTGTTCCTGTGTGAGTACCGGAGCAAGTGGGAAGGAGGAGAGATCAAAGTCTAGACTCCTAAGGTTCAAAGTCAAGACCTTGGGAGTGTATGCGGGATTAGGCCTTAGGGTGACCTTTGACCCGTCAGGGGCGAATCTGGTACACATTGGGTGTACAAACAATGCATGGAGGTCACCCACACGTTTCGCCGAGCAAAGTGCCAAGAGTAGAGCGGTTTTATAAGATAACAAATCTATCTTAACCTCACTCAGTGGCTCGAATGGAGGATCTCAGAGAGCCCCCAAGACCAGACTAAGATCCCAACCAGGGGTCAGGATCCTGTTGGGTGGTTTTGTCCTAAGCACGCCCTTCATCTGTCTTATTATGATTGGATGCACGCCAGGTGTGGGGTACCCTGTACATTTCCACCACGTAGGTGTTTTTCTGTTAAATACACCAGGTAAGTAGGTGGGTGCCACCCATGTAAGTTTTGGTGAAACTGTTGTTAGATAAGGTTAGGATTAGGTCTTTCATTTCTATTTATTTTATGTAGCTTAGACTATAGTTAGGCCCTGTTTTGTTTTATTGTTTTCTCTGATTTGGCACCACCTAACTGTCCCTTTCTCCCCCACAGTTTGTATGAGACTCCAGGGATTTTTGTGTTGGCTGTAAAATAAATCCCTTGTTTTATAACATTCACTTGGACTCTTGAATTTTTGTGGTTGTCATGTTACTCCCCTTCTCCTCACAAAGGGGGGGCCGTAACATATGGGGGCTCGTCCGGGATATTTTCCCTGAGCTGTAGACATCCACAACAATTTGAGATCCTTGTGTCTGTTTAGAAATGTGCTTCAGCTTAGAGGAGTTTGTACAGGCTCCTAGCCATAAAAAGCTGGAACTCTGTCGTAAGGACGACTTGTTATGTCTGGCTGAACATTTTGACATTTCAGTGAAAAAACATTTTTCAAAAGCTGAAATTAAAAACATTGTTGTTCAAAGACTGGTTGAAATTAAGGTCCTTGTGGTTTCAGGCCAAATGGATGTAAATGTTTATGATAATCCTTCTGTTGGTCTAGGACTCCCGCCTTTGACAGACGGAGGAGCGGCTGTGATGGCAACTCCCCCAAAGTGGCTGGCAGACCCACAGGTGCCCCCTGCCACTTTACCACGGTTCAATCCTGTGTCACCGGAAACCAGTGGCTCCAGTGATAAGGTCAGACTCAAGGTTCGGCTGGCTCGCCTACAGTTGGAGGCAGAGAGGGAGTTGGTAAGAAAAGCTGAGTTTGATCTCAAACTTGAAATGCGCAAGTTAGAAATCGAAGCTGAAAAAGAGATTAAACTGAAACAGCTTGAGGTAGAAGCCATGAAGCTTTCACGTGGCAAATCACTCCCTCGTTCATCTGTATACTCTGATTCTCCACAAGGGCTGCCGGGTGAAAACAGGTTTGATGTAAGCAAGAATATTGCTTTAGTGCCTGTGTTTAGGGAGTCAGAAGTGGACTCTTACTTCAATGCATTTGAGAGAATTGCTGTAGCACTAGAGTGGCCAAAGGAGATGTGGGCTATGCTCTTGCAGTGCAAGCTCATAGGTAAAGCACAGGAGGTTGTTTCATCACCATCAACAGAGGATGGGATGAAATATGATATGCTGAACAAGTCAATCTTGCGTGCTTATGAACTTGTACCTGAAGCCTACAGGCAAAAATTCAGGAACCATAAAAAGTCTAGTGCCCAGACCTATGTGGAATTTGCACGTGAAAAGGGACTACTTTTTGACAAATGGTGTGCTGCAAGTGAGGTTAAAGGTAATTTTGAATCACTTCGCCAACTAATTCTGTTGGAGGACTTCAAGAACACGTTGCCTGAGAGAATGGTGATTTTCTTAAATGAGCAAAAGGTGCCCTCTTTGTCTAAAGCAGCTATTGTAGCTGATGAGTTTATGTTGACCCATAAGAATGTATTTGTGTCTGTACCTCGTGCAGATAAAGTTTTGAACATTCATCAACAAAGACCTGACCCTACTCAGTCAGAAGCTAAGCAACTGCCACTTTCTCTACGTGAGGTAAGGGAGTGCTTTTACTGTCATAAACCAGGTCACCTCATCGCCAACTGTTTGGCTTTTAAACAAAAAGAGCAGAAATCATCATAGTCTAAAGCAGGGGTGTCAAACTCATTTTGATCTGGGGGCCGCATAAAGCTTAATCTGATCTCAAGGGGGCCAGACCAGAATACTCATTCCAAAAGTCCACTTTTTTCTTTGTATTAGTGCAAAGAATAAATAAATTATAAAAATATTAACATTAAATTAATTGTCCTTTTACACTTTTACTCAGTTTAACATTTAAGTGCATTACACATTAAAAAACTGATCAGTGATTGCACGTTTTAAAACATTTATTCAACAAACTGTTTTGTTAAATACCCTGATGCATGCTCAATAATCCAGGTAGAAAAATCTAAAAAAGCTAAGTCTGGGCCTCTGGACATAAAAAAAACAGTTTTGTTAAAACACTTTCCTGCATGTTAAAAATGCATCAAAATTTAGAAATGAATGAATTTTAAATCCATTTTCCACATCTAGGAAGCAACTGTGAACCCATAAATTGAGCTTTGAGCGTAGCTGTTTTATTAATGTTTGTTAGTGAAAACTTGCTCACAGGTAGGTAGTCCCAAACATGGACATTTTTGCAGCCAGTGCTGTCAGTTTAGGATAGTAAGAGATACTTGTAAAATGTTTCCAAGCCCACAGAGGCAAATTTGTCCTTCAATTCTACATCACACTGCAAATAAATGATTTCAACATGTCAACAGCACATCAGAAGCTCTGATGGTGAGAGAAAAACTGCAAATTCTGTCTCGAGTTTGCCTTTGTGGCGGTGCTGACACGACTGTGGCTTCGTGCACTCGGCCCATCTTGTGTGCGTAATTTCAATCATGTGCCCTGTCAATAAAGATATATTCTATTCTTCTAAAGACCTGAAATCGTTTCTCAAACTCCCTCACAACCCTGGAATCTTGTTTTTGTGCTGTTTCACATCAGGGTGAACGCTTGCTACGCACACTAAGACAGGGAAAAAGAGCAGAGCCTCCGTTTGCTATCTGCTGCGTCTTTCATACTAAAATACAGCGCCCCTGGGTCCTAGAGGCAGCCGGTTTGAGTAGGACAACATAGGAACTGACTAAAACACAGCGCCTCTATAGCGAACAACATAGGAACTGCAGATTTTTAAGAAAATAACGTTTATTATTTTTTTAAATAATTCAGATTCATCCGCGGGCTGACTAAAACCCCCTGGCGGGCCGGATGCGGCCCGCGGGCCGGGTCTTTCACACCCCTGGTCTAAAGCAATAGCTGCTCGACTACCCTTCTGCGGCTGCTCGACTACCCCTCTGCGGCTGCTCGTCCCCCTCTGCGGCTGCTCGACTACCCTTCGTCCCCCTCTGCGGCTGCTCATTGTCTCCCTCTGCGGCTGCTTGCTCGCCCCTTCTGCGGCTGCTAGTCTGAGTTTTCTTGGTTCCTAAACATTTTAAATTTAGGTTTTAAGGGGGGAGGTGTTACGGCCAGTGGCCTTGTGTAAGTTTTGTTTTGTCATTCAGAAGATCTGCCATAAACTTTGTCACATGCACTTTAGGCTTGTGTTTAACTTTGAGCATTCCAAACATTTTGTTTGGACTTTTAAGGGAGGAGGTGTTATATGCCTGCCAGGCTGTTTGTGTTTTTCTTTCTCCTGCCCTTGTGTTTGTCTCTTCACAGATAGTAAGGAAGCTGGTGTCAAGCTGGTGTCAAATCTCCTTTGATTAGATCTTCTCCACACATGGGCCAATCAGCATCAAAGGAGGCCTTGTATAAGCAGTCCACCTGAGGAACAGAGAAAGTCTCCAGCTGAGTAACAGAGGAAGTATCCACCTGAGGAACAGCAAGCAGTCTCTCTACCTGGCTGGCCTAGCTGATGCATGTCTCATTGTTGGTGCTCTGTGTAAAGGTTTGTGGTGGGAGTTAGAGGACTAGGTAAGTTTGGGGTACCCTGTACATTTCCATCACGTAGGTGTTCTGGGTGCCACCCATGTAAGTTTTGGTGAAACTGTTGTTAGATAAGGTTAGGATTAGGTTATTCTTTTCTATTTATTTTATGTAGCTTAGACTATAGTTAGGCCCTGTTTTGTTTTATTGTTTTCTCTGATTTGGCACCACCTAACTGTCCCTTTCTCCCCCACAGTTTGTATGAGACTCCAGGGATTTTTGTGTTGGCTGTAAAATAAATCCCTTGTTTTATAACATTCACTTGGACTCTTGAATTTTTGTGGTTGTCATGTTACTCCCCTTCTCCTCACAAAGGGGGGGCCGTAACATAGCTGATAGGAAAACTTTAATCATTGAGAAAGAACAACCTTTTCCAGTAAATCCTGAAGGAAAATCAGGAGCTGAGTCAGGTCGCATGAGTAAGAAATAATATTTCTTTCTTAGCACCAGGCGTCAAAAATACGCCACTTCTGTGCGTAGAGGGACTGTGTTGATATAGCACAAGCATTTTGTATGGTTTTTACCACATTTTCCGGCAGGCCTGATGCGATCAGCTTGTTCTTTTCTGCCAATAAGTTGAAATTTTTAACAGTTCTCGGCCTAGGCTGCGAGACTACTTCTTCTGGTGACATAGTTTGACCCTGAAGAAGAGCAGTCGGTGTATCCAGTTCCCCTCCAGGGGCCCTGGAAGCCGTGACCCCTTGTAGGTTAACCAAGTTTGGGAGGCCTTTTTGTTGATGTGCTACCAGGCTGCTCTGATCGAGAGTGATCGAAAGCAGATGTAACCTGTCGTCTTTATTAGACAGAAGTGGAGCAAAATGTCTGTATTCTCTCTCCTTGTTTTGGGTCATGGGACTGAAAAGCTACGAATTTTGTAAACGAGCAGATCTTCTGACCCCAATGTCTTTCCTGGATGGGTCCAGTTTACTGGTTCTCGGCCTTAACAGAGTGTTAGAACCAGACAAACCTGCCAGGGTCTGTATTTCATCCGTTGGGGGGATACTGTTTAAGAGCAGAGCTGAACCAGCATAGTGAGAAAGGTCACGTGCTGCGGGATCACTGCTTGGACATTGCGTGTCACTCATTAATAATAAAGGGACAGTTGCAATGTGAGAACGTGGAGATGATTATTTGTGTTTGGCAGACTTTAATTTGTTTGGTGATAAGGAGCCCAGTTCCCTTTCGAATAACAGGAAGAGGAATCTGATTGGGCTCTGATCTGTTTACACACACACTAGCCTGAACACAATTGCTTTTGTGAACGTGTGAAGCTAGTGGTCGCCTGTGGGCATCTGACGTGCCCCACCCCGTCGTTAGATTCTGTTGGTGCGTCTCCCTGAGGCGCGGACATGTCACACGTTAGCTTGGTTAGTGTATTGGCCGCCCCATCATTCACAATGGAGCGGGAGCTGGAGCATGTGATCCCCCTCACCTGTCACCATGAGGGGTGGGGGGCCTGTTTGCAGACGCCTCTGTGCCTGTCCTCTACAGACGGAGCAGAGGCACCCTGCCGGGTTTTATTGATTATGCTAACACCCGGTGAGCCGTGAAGGAGGGGGAGCGGCCCCCTCCCTTTATGATGGCTGCAGGCCAGAGGGAGCTGTTCTGCTGAAGTTACTTGTGTTTGTTGCTTTTTTTTTGAGTCAATGAAACAGAGAGGAACTGTTTTTTGAGCTTTATTCGTGCTTAAGTGTAACGACATGTTTGATTTTATGTCACTCACAACAGGAAAAACATGATTTGTGCATGCAACAGAGTTACCAGCTATTTGTACCATGCTACAAATAAAGTCTGGATATGAACGGATCATTCCCTGTACTGCTTGGGCGGGTGACCGTACCTGGAGCTGTTGCAGTTTTTCAGCTAGGTAAGCCTGCATCAACGCGGACGCGTTCATGGCGTGCGCCGCGAGTCCCTGCGCTCTGTAGCATTTCTCGAGAAGAGAAGCTGAGG
>JBBPBX010082413.1:0-15741 GCA_038048925.1 Garcialebias charrua | reverse complement strand
GGTCACTCTGTGTTTTTAGTGTTTTTATAAATGCTGATAGAGAAGCAAGGGGACTATAGTTTTTTTCAGAGATTACTTTGTCTAACATCAGTTTGTCAGTAGATAGTGACAGAGTGAAGAAATATGTTAAAAATATATTGTTTGAAAAGTTACAGACTACATTACAATCTTACATACCCCAGCTTTAATGAAAATCTCAAAGTGCTAAAGAGGGAGTAGCCCTCACAGACAGGTCTTGAATAAATACACCTTTAATTTTAATCTATTGAGGACATAAATTGAATCTCAATTTATAACAAGTGGAGAATTGGACTTTAAAAATCGACTAATAGTTATATACCTGGAACAACAGGCCAAAATGAACGAGCCCATATTTTGACTTTGAATAAATGAGCCACTGAGCTTAACAATTTCAAATTGACAATTTAGGAGGGCATCCCGCGGTGCCGTTTAGACATGAAAATTATACACAATTCATAAATAAATCCAACGAGAGGGCAGATCTTAGAAGGCTCAAGGAATTGGCTAATTATCATAGACTGTATACTAGCAAGGGGGTCTTAGAAAATAGTACATTATATTTTCTAAAATAAAAGTAGGCTACAGTATTTTTTGGTTTCAGGGTAAATTTATTATTTCACTTTAAGGTAAACTAATGTTTTGGATCTGTTGTACAGATCAGAAGGATCCATAATAAAGCTTGTTAACATAAAATTAATTTGATCCTGGTCTGTTAATGATTAAAAAAAAAATTTTTTTTTAAATAGCCTCATTGGACAGTGTTGGTGGAATGGCAGGAGTGAGTCTTATGAATCCCACCTCATCCTTACAAAACACATAATGGTAAGACATGCATTAAGATAGGCCTCTGTCAAAACACATGCAGCATCTGACTTTTGAATCTTAGCTACTGTGGTTATTGATCAGATCGGATCAGATTAAATATGAAGGTGTGTCCAGAACTGGCTCACGGTGACTTCACTGAGAACAACAACAACATGGCTGGACTCATATGCAGCCCTGCTCAAAGAACTTTTGAGGGGCTTACGCAAAGAACGACTGAAAACAATAAAGGCACCAAAAGAAGGGCAGTGCACTGGACTGTCATCAAAGAACAAAAGACTGTCCACAGAAACTTTCAGCCAAGCAGAGACAAAGACTTTGCCAAAGAACTGTCAAAACATGGTCATCAGACACAAATGGCCAGAATATACGGTCCGGATTTGGGGGATCCTGACGAGAATCAGAACCCAGTGAACGTCTCACTGGGGGTTGGAACAAGAGAAAGCTGAACACGTTCTCCAAACAGACAAGAGAACAAATAGTCCTGAAGTCACCCATACCAGCAAAGGCCGCACCCCATATTGATCTGTGAGGATCTGTCAATGACCTTTGTATCAGTGATCAAAACTACAGTTGCTATGATAAATTTTTAAATGAAACACATAGGCACATTTAGGGCCTGCCAGCGCAGACCTCATGATTCTTAGTTATACTATGCTCAGGTGGATCTGACGACTTGCTTTTTCTGGTTCCTGTAACTCTGTGGTGAAGCTTAAGGAAAGCAAGGGAAATGATCCTAGCTCCTGACCCTAAAACGAGTTAACTTTTATATTTTTGTTTTTGCAGGGTAAAATTTGTGTCTCCACAAACATTCATACAATGTTTTATAGAACTGAAGAGAGGGCAGCAGTTATCCTTGGCGGAGTGCATGTTGGGAATCTGATGTGTCACAAGGGGTACATTTTGGTAAATGATTATAACTTTAAAGAAAATGAGATGATATCGTAGATTACAGTTAGCTATATGGTTGTGAAAACCGAATTAGAGGTGGCAATAGGCTGGGTTTTAGGAAACATTTTTCTGGGATCCTGACACAAGTGCTCAGGTTAAAGGATGGTAAATTTAGACACAATTTCCAATTTAACAACCAAATAACTTTGGCGTGCAGACTACAGAATTGAAACAAGGTAGTGTTTTGTTTCATAAGGGGGAGAAGTTGACAGATATTCCTAAAAATAGAGAGGCTGAAATTGGTCCCTAAAAATAACTAGATTGTAAATGTTTCCTAAAAACAACTAGGTTGAAAAATGTTCCTAGAAATAACTAATTAACTAATAGATGGTAAATACATTTTGGTATACAAAGCATAATAAAGATAACTGATAAATTGGTATTATAAACTAAATCTACTTGCGTCGATATTGAGGCGGCATCGGTCTTGAACGTTTTATTTTCTTTAATCATGTCATGGAGGAAGGAGTATTGGTGCAAGCATATTCCTAAATAGGAAGACAACTTAGGAAAGGGTTAGTTCATTAGTTATACAGAGGTTGTGGATTTGGAATGAATAAAAACGTCACTCATACAGCATGAGGCGTTTTAAAGGTTTATATGAGCAATTAACAACAATGTTAAAGGTTTATATGAGCAATTAACAACAATGTTTTTTCCTCTGTGAAATGTGTGTGAAGCAGATCTCTAGTGGGGGACGCCCCTTGGAAATGTTTCCTGGCCTGCAGGCTCAAGCCACTCAAACCTGAAGTGGACCTGATCAGAGGGTGTTTAGAAATATGATGGTTCTGTAGATTTATAGCAATTGACTTGACTGGATGACATGTGACTTATTGACTCAGGAAGAAGGTGTATAGAACCACAGGTGTACAATGTTTTGTGAATTATGCTCTGCTGCCGCATGCTATGTTACTTTTATGTGTGTAATTTCTGCTATAAGCTGAATAAAAAGGTACAGTATTTTTGTAAGTATGAACCGCCTCATAATTAACCCTAATGAAGATTGTCTCTCCCAAACCCAACTAACATGCATGATTCATTCTTTGTACTACTGATTTATAATTTATTGGGGTTGTTTGCTATGGATATGATTCTGCTTATTATAGGTGGTTCCTGGAAATGCTCCAGCTGAGGGGGTAAGGATGGAACTCTATTTTTGTTTTATTGCACATTTCCGGGTACAAATTTTAATATAACATTGGAGAAATTGGCTTACGTTTTAGAATCTGACTTGTCAGCACCATTGTGAGTGGGTTTATGGATAGACAGTAGAGAGTAATTTAACTCACATGGATTTACCCACGTTTGGGCCTTCTCTCAGATGAGTGAATTGGGTTAAACCAAGAAGGCCCTGTTGTAGTCTAACAAGTCGAAAGTTTGTGGTTTAGGTTTTTTCAACAGATTCCAAAGGAGGCAAGACCAGACAGCCCTGGTCAGTACGGACCCGTGTGGGGTCGCTGAACGCACATCACAGGCAGTGCGTGTCAATGCCAGGGGATCCACACGGTTCAGTGTGCACCTGCCCGGGAACCAGGTAGGAACTAGGAGGCTAGGCTGACATCAAGACCTCGTAAATTGAACTTTTACACCCTGATAGACCAAAGTAGCCAAGTATAGTTGCGTGTCAGGCCCAGAAGGACTCTGTTTTATGGGGCCACTCAGTGCTGGAACATCCACACATAGTACAGACACCTAGAGAGATAAAAACATTACATATTAGAGTCTCACATAACACAAAGAAAACTTGGGGACATAGGAGGACCTCCCCGAGCAACGCCAGGGGTCTGCCCTGAGTAGCTGTAACCAGGGCAATTCCCCTGAGTACGTGTGGCACATTCAAAAAATGTATTAATGTTTCTTTAATGATGATATAAATCTTGTGTTCTTTCTCTATTTCTGTGTGTTCAATGGAGACAACTGCCTTGTTGCTGGAGGAGGAACTTGGGAAACTTAAAGTTCAGAATTCTGCAATATCCTAAAG
Organism: Garcialebias charrua; assembly: GCA_038048925.1. Classification (NCBI taxonomy): domain Eukaryota; kingdom Metazoa; phylum Chordata; class Actinopteri; order Cyprinodontiformes; family Rivulidae; genus Garcialebias; species Garcialebias charrua. The sequence goes on along the minus strand of JBBPBX010082413.1, from coordinate 11,966 downwards.
CGCTTACTATTGTTAGTATCGTTCATTGTTTGCATATATTTCCTTTATATTCTACAATTTGCATATTAATCGACTGATTTAAAATGTGGTGGCCAGACAAGAGGGTCACTATGGCAGTCGGAATAGGTGGGATAAGTATGGTAGCCTTGATTGTCCTCCTAGAACATTTCTGCGTAATCCCTGGTAAAAATGATTGCTAAGTTCATAGACATAAGATGGCGTGCACCTAGGAAGAGGGATCCCGAAGTGATGCGCCAACTGCTTTTGTTAAAAAACTATAACTTAGAGGATTTTGAAAAAACTGATTGAATATTGTGTATATATGCGTTTAGCTACGTTATTAGGGGTGTGATTTTATTTCTTTTGGGATGGACCTCAGGAATTGAGGTCCAAAGGGGGTTTGTTGTGAAATAAAATATATTTTTGTCTTCGTGTTTTCATTCCTCTTGAAGGGGTCTCTCTCTTGTTCTGCATGTTTGCTCAGTCAGAAAGTATCAGAACTGTCCTGGCTTCTGATTGGCTTAGGGCATGAGAAGAGACCTGGTGCCTCTCTTGTTTGTCAGTTTTACGACCTTGTAGATATATGGCTGTGGAGAAGTCTACTGAAAGTCTCTCTTTTGTTCTGCATGTTTGCTCAGTCAGAAAGTATCAGAACAGCTCTAATCTATGTGTGTAGTGTATGATCTTTAATGTAATTTAATGTCCAGTTACACTAATTGGTCACTTTGTGGTCTACTAGTGTGTGTGTGTTTTATAAGTACTCAGCATTATTGTATATTTAGTTTTAGTCATCTATGTGTCGCGCCCTTCCCTCCCTAAGGCCTGTGGAGAGCAGAGCAAGCTGAAAAAGGCAATGGTATTTCCTGTTTACAAGACAGAAGCTTTCTGGCAGTTGGGGAGGGGAACAGTCTTTAAGCAGAACTCCTCTTATTGGTTGAGAGCAGGCAACACCCTACAAGAGAACTTTTCTTATTGGTTGGGAGCAGGCAACACCTTACAAGAGAACTTCTCTTATTGGTTGAGAGTAGGCAACTCCCTACAAGAGAATAAAAGCATGAGTTTTCCTCCTCCACTGCAGTCAACACAGAACCAAGCCCACGGGAAGAACAACTCATCAGGTTGTATGCTGGGTCTCCATTGAATGCACATTCAATGTTTCTCTCTCTATCTCTCTTTCTTCTCTCTCTCTATTTCTCTCTCACTCTCTGCCTACTTAGTTGTAATCAAATATAATGGCTTTTGAAACAGAACAAATGTATTCTGTGACTTTTTAAACTTATGATTAATTAAAATTGGTTTTGGAACTTTAATTGCGCGTTTGTTGTGTTTTCAGCATATCTCCTGTTTTCTGATCCAAAGTGAAACCAAACAACGAACTTGGGGCGAATAAGAAAAGTAACGCCAACAAGAGGTGATTGAATTTTTTTCCAGCTATAAAATATAGTAAATATTACAATGAAAAACAGTTTAATGATATTAAAATGACAAATGGAGGTCTCTCTATTGTTCATTTAAATTGAAGAATTATAAATGCAAATATATCAAAGTTAACAGATTACTTAAAAAATTAAATAAAACTTTTACAATAATAGCACTATTTGAAACATGACTAAATTATGAAAATATAAATAATGCTTATATTAAAGGTTACAAATTATATCATATGAATAGAAATAAAAAAAATGGGTGGAGGAGTGGCTCTATTTAACAACAGTGAGATAAAATGTAAATTAATTTGTGAAATGTCAATAATTGTTGATAATATAATGGAAATGATAACAATAGAAAAATAAACAAAAATTACAAAAACATTAGCCTGGTTAAAACCAGACCCTTGTCCTTCACTTCGCTTTGTACTAGGGTCTGGGACTTGTCCCATAGACAACGATTTCTCCGGCAGATTTTTGAATGGACCAATCAGAGAACAGAAGGCAGAGTTTCGTTAATTTAGCCTGGCGAGGCCAGGCTATTCAGATAAATAGCTCAGAAACCACTCTGTGGATATTTTTTTCTGCTACCAGTGTGTAATTATATGGCTCTAATTTACTGACTGTTGGCCTAGATGAAACATTTGAGATAAAATTCGATTTTTTATCATTTATTTTCGTAGCGCACCCGAGGCTGTTTGGAAAATGTCAAACCGAAACTATTTAAATCCAGCAGATTTGACCATTTCGTGAATTGATTTAGGAACTGTTAAGCTCAGGAACCCTTCTGATATAACGTCAGCTAAGAAATATATTTTTTCTCAGCAAAGAAATAATAGTTTTTTACCTTGTTTTCATGAAAATTCCTTCGTGGCGGCAGCCATTTTAACTGACGACGTCAGTCGACGTCGTTCAAAACTCCGCCTTCTGTTCTCTGATTGCTCAGGAACACTTCTGATATAACGTCAGCTAAGAAATATATTTTTCTCAGCAAAGAAATAATAGTTTTTTACCTTGTTTTCATGAAAATTCCTTCGTGGCGGCAGCCATTTTAACTGACGACGTCAGTCGACGTCGTTCAAAACTCCGCCTTCTGCTCTCTGATTGGTCCGGTCAAAAATCTACCGGAGATATCCTTGTCTATGAGACAAGTCCCAGACCCTAGTACAAAGCGAAGTGAAGGACAAGGGTCTGGTTTTAACCAGGCTACTAAAACATCATAATAAGCTGTGTATATCGATCACCAGGATCAAATACAGAGTTATTCACTGATAGAATCCTGGAGCTACTAGTAAAAAGTAGAAACAAAAAGTTTTTTGTGTGGGAACTTCAATATTGATCTGGGAAATAAGACAGACTCAAATAACATCAGTACATTCATAGATTCAATGTATATTTTAAATTTATTTCCATTGATATCAAATCCAACAAGAATTACAACGCATAGTTATACAATAATAGGTAATATTTTCACAAACATAACAGATGATAATGTGATAAGTGGCATGTTGATAACTGATCTAAGTGATCATTTACCAGTTTTCAAAATTTATAATAAAGATGATAGTATTATAAAAACAGTTACAAGAAAGAAAAAAATTATAAACACATCTCAAAAAGCATTAGACAGATTCAAAGATGATTTAAATTAACAAAATTGGAAATATGTGTATGTTGATGATGTGAACAAATCATATAAGGAGTTTATGAACATTTTAGATGTTTTGTATAAAAAATAGTGTGCAAAAAATTATACAAAGAAAAGTACTATTGATCAACCATAATCAACCGACCTAATCGCTCAACCGACGATGCCATCTCCTCTGCCCTCCACACAGCTCTCACACATCTGGACACGAAGGACTCTTATGTTAGAATGCTGTTCATCGACTTCAGCTCGGCATTCAACACCATCATCCCCCAACAGCTCATCCATAAACTGGACAGTCTGGGGCTGAACACCTCAATGTGTAACTGGCTGCTAGACTTCCTGACCGGGAGACCACAGACAGTACGGATCGGGAGTAACACATCTAGCACCATCACATTGAACACAGGGGCCCCACAAGGATGTGTGCTGAGCCCCCTTCTATTCACCCTGCTAACACACGACTGCACACCATCGTACAGCTCCAACCACTTCATCAAGTTTGCGGACGACACAACAGTGGTAGGTCTCATCAGCAACAACGATGAGACGGACTACAGGAACGAGGTGAGCCGCTTGGCCTTGTGGTGCGGACACAACAATCTCACTCTCAACGTGGAGAAGACAAAGGAGATTGTCGTGGACTTCAGGAAGAGGGATGCACAACATGCCCCTCTGACCATCAACAGCACCGCAGTGGAGAGAGTGGACAGCACCAAGTTCCTGGGAGTGCACGTCTCAAAGGACCTGTCCTGGAGCAGGAACACTGCAGCACTGGCGAAGAAGGCTCACCAGCGCCTCTACTTTCTCCGCAAGCTGAAAAGGGCTGGAGCTTCAACCTCCATCATGTGCACCTTCTACAGAGGTGCCATAGAAAGTGTCCTGACCAGCTGCATCACTGTGTGGTTTGGTGCATGCACTGCATCCTGCCGCAAGAGCCTCCAGCGCATCGTGAAAGCAGCTGAGAAGATCGTCGGCACCTCCTTGCCCTCACTGCAGGACTTACACAGCAAACGCCTCACTCGGAAAGCCCACTGCATGGCAGGTGATCCCACACACCCACTACACAGCCGCTTTAGACTGCTGCCATCAGGGAGGAGACTGAGGAGTCTCCAGGCTCGAACCAGCAGACTGAGAGACAGCTCTGTTCATCAGGCAGTCAGAATGCTAAACACTCTGCCTGCTCTGCCTCCCCTCCCATTTGAACTGCCTTAACACAAAAAACTTTCTCACACATTATCACTCAACACAAAGATTTTAACACTGGACTCTGTGTCATCAAACGGGTTATTCACTAAACTCTCGGTCATGTGCTCATTCAGTTTGCACTACTTCTCATATTTGCACTAATGTTTGTATTACATTACTGCCTATAGTCATACTACTGTTTACATTCACTGTTTACATTTATTAATACTGTTTACATTTATTACTACTGCTTTACATTTATTACTACTGTTTACATTTACACTACTTTTATCTACACTACTGCAGATACATATACAGCATTCTCTGACTAGCCTTATCTAAGGATGCCAAATGTGCCTTACTTCATATGCCACTTTGCCTCTATACCAACATCAACTACCTCATACATATACTGTGTACATTAACTTATATGCTGCTGTGCCACTCTTTGCAAATGTCAACGCTAGAAACTTCAGTTTATTTTATAGATTTACGTTTTATACTTTTCATACTACTATGCAAAAACTCAGGACAGTATTACACTTTTATTATTTCATTTTATGCTTATGTTCATTGGGTGTTTGGTGTTTTAGGGGTGTTTGGTGTTTCAGTGTTGGTGTAAATTTTCATACTTTTATACTATTATGAAAAAACTCAGGACAGTGTTACACTTTTTTACTATTTTATGCTTATGTTTATTAAATGTTTTAGTGTTTAGTGTTTAGATGGTTACTGTTGCACCGAGGGACTGAGAGAAACGCAATTTCGGTCCTGTGTATGTCCTGTACATATTGCAGTTCTGACAATAAAGTTGACTTTGACTTTGACCATGGATGACAACAGGATTGAGAAATGCATGCAAAAAAAGAACTGTATTCTTGTTTCTTGAAATATAGAACTCATGAGACAGAAAACAAATGTAAAAAGTATAAAAACAAATTAGTAGGAATTATAAAAAACAAAAGAGGGAATATTATAGTGAACTATTACACAAAACTAATGGTGATATGAAAGAAACATGGCGAGTAATGAACAGTGTTCTGAAAAAACATAAAAATAAAATGAGATTGTCACAGTATTTTGTGAAAAACAACGAGGAAATACATGATGAAAATAAAATAGTTAGTGGATATAATAACTATTTCGTGAATGTGGGATCAAACCTTCCAAATACAATTCCAAAAGTTGATAAAAATTTGAGCTACTTAATTAAATGTTGTGAAAACAGTATGTTCTTACATGAAAGTGATAAAGAAGAAATAATGATGGTAGTTAAAACATCTGCAGATAAAAGATCTAAGGACTGGGTCCGTTTACATACATATGCAAATTGTCTTTTTCAACAGGTATATTCTCTGATAATATGAAAATAGCTAAGGTAGTCCTTATTTTTAAAAATGGTGATAAATGCGTATTTAACAATTACAGACCAATATATTTGTTGCCACAAGTCTCTAAAATTCAAAAAAATATATTTGTGACCAGTTTAGACAAATTCCTTGATAAACATAATATTTTAAGTAACAGTCAGTATGGGTTTAGATTTTAAAAAAATCTACATCCATGGCTCTTATGGAACTAACGGAAAAAAATTACCATAGCTATTGATCAAAAGCAACATTGTAGAAGTCTATTTGTTGGTTTAAAAAAAAACTTTTGATACAATCGATAACACCATTCTCCTTGATAAATTAAACAAATATGGTATTAGAGGACCAACGTTGCAGTGGGTATTGTAATGGACCTACTCAGGGTCAAACTAGGGTCTTTGAACTGTCCAGTGATGACCTTTACTGACCACTCAGTAAAGCAAGACATTTACTACAAAATCATTCATTTAGCTATAATCTGATAAATATAGTCACCAAAAGAGACTATTTCTATCTTTGATTTTATTCTAATGTGATCAAAAGAATAACTTTTGTCATTTTCATGATGTGTGCTTTTAAGCTGTGTCATTCTGTAAGAGTTAAACTGTGTTCACTGCTGTGTTTAAAGGTGAAGCCTTCGGGTCACAGAGACCGGACGGTTTTGTTTAGAAACTCAGAGACAGTCTCATGAGCAGGGCTCCAGCTTTATCTATCTTTTTCCTAAACATTTCTCTCTGCTGCTGCTTGTAACCTTGGGTCCTGATAAGACAAGTGAACTCCTCTCTTTGTTCCTGCTTTAAGTTCTAAGCTGTTGCTGGAACTACAGAGTCGGCAAGAGTCCGAGAGAGTTTCTGGGAGTTTCGAAAGATGATGTGAACTTCCAAAGAGCTGAATGACCACAAGTCACGCGCTAAGGACTCGTCATCCAGCTGGGACTGATAACATGTTGTTATGGGTCCACTTTTAAGGAACAGAGCTCAAAAACTTTGTTTATTCCCTCCTGGAATAAGTTTATCTTGAAGTCAGAGGCCTGAAGCTGACATATTCTCTGATGACCAAGCGAAAACCAGGAGACGTTGGAAAACGTAAACCAGAACCCTGCTTGAAGGTATTGTACTGGTCCCCACAAGGACCCGTACATCTGAAAAGCTACAAGGTCTTCCCTCTTACCGGGCGGTCGTCAAAAGGTAAAGAGCTGTTTACAAAACGTACCTGGATTTTAGCAGAAGTCGGAGGAGAAGTGTCACTCTGGTATCATGCTCACGATAATTTCTTCTTAAATCTTTCCTCCTATTTCTTTCCCTCTCAATCTAAGCTGGAAACTATATTAAGCTGAAGAGCCCACAGACTAAATATGTTAACATCCAATATTTATGTCTGTTGTGTTGAATTTAAGTGTGCTGACGTTTTAAATTGAAAGAAAGTGAAATCATGTCAATCAAGTGTAATGGTGTTAATTTAGTTGATTTATTTTAAATAAATGATAGTGTCTCTTTGACATATCAAACTAAGTTAACGTCTTTGTCACTTAATGGCTCTGTTTATTTATCCATCATAAAGATCACAGAGATATTGGGTAAACTGAAAAAGAACAGAATCCGTGAATTTACTATTCAATCTGAATAAGTAGATTAATTAAGGATAAAGAGGTCAGTATTAATATTGACCTCCTCATAATTCTTACATCTGGTGGCCCGTGTACGTGGTTCTGAAAGTTTATTGATATCTGTGGTCTCAGTCATGAACTGTAACGTCATGTTTGCATATTGGGATCCAAGTTTTAGACTCTAACAGATTAATTATTTTGGCTGGAAAAGTGTTCAGAACGATTGCAGGACTGCAGTTAATGACATTTGAAGCTGAAATTGTTATTTGTTCAACTTTTGAAACGCTATAAGTAGTTTGGTGGGGATCTGTCTCGCTGTGTGGGAAGTGTCTGGTGGTTCTGATAAGGACCCGGTCCAGATTACGTTGCACAAGCTGAGGCAATCTCACTGCAAAATGACCGCCGAGTCAAATTGCCTGAAAAGCTACTTTAACATCTACAAGATTGCTGTGTGTGGTATTTTTGCAAGTTAGAGCAGGTCGGAAAAGCATATTACTGTTAGAACGTGTCGGCTGGGTTCTGTCAGACCCGTTTCCTGCTCCATTGAAAAGTGGACCGGAACCGACCTTGAAGTGGCTCCGAGCGAGTCCGTGTTTGTTCTGCAGCTGCAGTGCTGTGTTACCGAGCGTAGCTTCGTTGTGCCTGTTTTAAATGTGATTGCCACGTTTCAGAATTTTGGGAAGTTAGTTGAAGCGTTTGAGTTGATTACGAGTCTATAAAGTTGTGTTTTGTTGTGCTAAGCTAACGTTACATAGACGTGTCCTACTACACGTTGTTTATGAGCTGTGATTGGATGAACGAGAGCTGTGAGCTGTCAATCACTCGTGGCGAACGCTGATTCGCTGTAGTGGGAACGCACGCCGTTGCGACCAACCCACTTTGTCGTCATTTCCGGTACTACATTGGGCGAAGGTAAGAAAACTTCATTTACCATGAACGCTTGGGAATGAACTACAAACGCTGTTTGGTTGACGTCACGTATCTGTTTAGCGAGCTCCGCCTCGCTCAACGGAAGCTGGTGACGCACTGCGTCGACCCGCCTACTTGTGTCGTCATTTCCAGGTGCACTTTGGGTGACGAGCAGTTTCACTCAACACAAGACAAACGGAGATTTCACTAAAAGTTTAAAAACTCATTTAAAGCCATCTAAACCAGTCTAATAACATAGATTTGTCTCTGACAAGAACGTGGTTCGAGCGTTTATCACTGATACACTAGAAACTAACTCTGAAAAGGTTGTTTTTAGTTTAAATACTGAATAAACAAATTCAGTCTCCACGTGATAAATTTAAGACTCCAAGCTGCCCCCTGTTGGTTAAAAGACGTTGACAGATGAGCTTTCTCAAAAACATCATAAAAAAGTCAGCATTTTTATGGTGAATTACCAGCTTTTAAAAAATTGTTCTGTACACAAACAAAAAACTCCTGTTTATTCTAAATACAAATTTTAGAATAACAGAGGTACAGACAAACGATTCATGCTCATTTTAAATACTGAAGAGATTTAAAATAACACTCAACAGGGAATTTTTATTTGATTTTCAAATTAAATAAAAATAAAAAAAAGTGATGGAGATCAGAGCAATTCCACATTATGCTCTTCACATCTCTGAATTTTAAACAGAATTGGTGTGTACATCTGTACACTTTTAGTTAAAAATGGCATTTTTAACATTTTTCTGTGTAAAATTAATGACTCCAGTATATTTTAAAGAAAAAGTTTAAAATAACAAACAAAAAGCATCTGCTGACTTGATTTTCACAAAAATCAAAACAAAGATAGCAGAACAAATTTGAGGATGTCAAATGACAACAAATTAATAAAAATCACTGATTTTTATTTGGAATAACATCTATAATGTTATGTTGAGCATACAAAAACTCCAGTTTATTTTAAATAAAAAAATATTTAAAATAACAAACAAGAAATCCTATTTTCACTCCTGATAACTGTCAAAATACAGCAAAACAGTTTAGCCAAACTGCAATACATCTTTTTAAGGCATGATGGAGCAGCTTCCTGGGAACATTTTAGTGTGAATATTGCATTTATTTCAAATCTTTTAAAAAGTGTTTGAGTAAGTAAAACGAAAATCATGTTTGTGTTAGTTAGTAACTGTTGTTAAAAAATAAGTTATATATAAAGTTAACACTGCAAGGGCATTTAACTTTTACAGTTCATTAAGGGTAAGTCCTGAAAGAAGGTACCTATGAATAGAAATACTTATTACACGGTGAAACACTTAAACCACACAGCTGGTTAGTTTGATTGACTCAGTGCTACATTAAAAGTGAAGATTTATTTGCACACATTAAAATACGAACTGTCTTATTGATTTTCACAAAAAATCAAAACAAAGATGGAAGTTCAAGAAGGTGCGCGTCCAAGGCTCATACAGTATGTGCCTCTAGTAGACTCATACATCACAGGGTACCAAGAGGGACCCCGAAGCCGAGGACCTGCTCCCCCTGCACCTCGCACAGAGAGAAAATCTCTCTCATTGTGTGGTGACTACTTAGCTGCCCGAAATGTCTTGCAGGAAAAAGATGAACATCCTTTGCATTTCTTTGACAGGATTTTCAAGGCGTATGCAGGCGACATAATGGAACCGGGACTTGAAGAGCAGACGCTTTTCAAATCTGTTTTCAGAAATAATCTAATCTCTGATATTAGATTCAAGTTGCCATTGTACACCTGGTGTCAATTAGAAGTAACATCTTTGGATGAAATAAAACAGGGTGCTGTAAAGGTCTTTGAGGCTCACATGCAAAGCAAAACACCCTCTGAGGTGTGCCCAGGTCAAAAGGTCGTATCCCAGTCGCTAAAAATAGAAGAGGTTCTCTCTCCTATAGAAAGCGAGAATAAACACTGTCGTATCAATGGCCGTCTGACCTCAGAAGTGATGGAGAACATACGTCGGTTGATAGAAAGGTTGGATAATGCAAGCAAGAATAAACAAGATTTTAAAACTGACAAACAACGAAAGGTTGGTGCCAGCTGGAACAGTGACTCACAATGGTTTAAAGGGAGCCCCGCTCCTAAAGCACCTCAGATTGAAGAATCTGAGACAAGCAACGAACCACAAAAGGTAGGTGTTCACTCTTTAAGAGACCCAAAATGGTTCCGAACGAACCAGGTGGGTGAAAACCAAGGTCTACCGGTGGGTGAACTTCAAAAGAAATTGAAGTATGAGGACCTAAACTCATGTAACAATGCGTGGTCCCAACAGAAACCCCCGAGCCTTGGAACTGCACCTCCCGCGCCTCGAACAGAACAGTTCGAGACAGGCAAAGAGTCACGAATGTCCCGGAATAATGGCCCAACACCTCTATGCTCGGAAGAGACAGAGGAAGTAAGTAGTTTGTCAGTAGATTTGAATGTTACTGTGCTTGACCAACCTGATACAATGAGTGGCGTTATCATTGATAATGACACTATCAACATTGACCAACCTGGAGCGATGTGTAGCACTGTCTTTCACAAAGACTCAGAGCACACAAATAACTCAGCGCACACTACTACCAACATTGCCATGGATGTTGACAGCAAACCAATTGCTGACACACAACAACATCCTGAAGGTCATGATGCTGACAGCCAACAAGATGCTGACAGTAAACAAGATTACACAGACAGAGTCACACGTGAACAGAAACGTGGGCCAAGACCTGTGAGGTTTCTGTGTAACTTTATACAAAGGGGGGTGGCTAAGAAAGCTTACCTGCCTATCACACTGGAAGGTGTCCTTGAGCGTGAAGCCCTCCTGGATGGCAGTTCTGATATAACTATTATGTCGGCCAAGCTGTTCGAGGAGCTGAGGACCGCCGCTAACGGTGTTGACAGGCAAATACCCTTTGAGAAATGTGCTATTGAGCTACAGGGTCTCGCAGAGACGAGAACAACCCTAACAGCTATGGCTATGGTTCACATGCAGATTGGCGAAATGACACTACGCCACCCGGTGTACGTGTCTAAACTTGACTCATTCCCATTTTTGGTTGGCCAAGATTTTATAAACCGCTTCAACGCGATTATAGATTATGGTCGACGGAAAATGTGGAGCACAGTGAGAAAACCCCTGCCAATAAAAGTGCTTCCTAGTTGCGATACAGACTGCCTAACCGCAGGTACCGCAGAGGACACAAGGGACTGCTCATCCGAGGACGAGAGCCCGGTAAGTGAACCTTCAACTACAGGTGAGACAGAAGAGACCCAAAAGTTGGACCAAACTCCGGCCCAACAAGAGAACCTCCTCTGTGAGCTGACACATTCAGCACTCCCTGACCACTGCCTACCACAGGTAGTGAAAGGTGTTGAGATCCACGGATCCCACACCGAAGACGCTGTACTGTCCTCTGGGACAGGTAATTCGGCAATCAACCAAGCTTTCAATGAAACCTTGGTTCAAGGGCATCTGAGTCCAGAAAATGACAGTCAGCCAAACGCTGACAGTCACTTGGACATCATTGTTGCAGATTACGAGGACCCCTCATCAGACAAAATGGGGGCAAACTCACATTACCTACCACAGGTAGAGAAAGGTGTGGAGATCCAAGGACCCCACACCGAGGTTGCTGTACTGTCCCCTGGGACAGGTAATTCGGCTATCAGCCAAGCTTTCGATGAAACCTTGGTTCAGGAACATTTGTGTCTAGAACTACTCAGAAATGACATAGTTCTTACAGACTCAAAGAGCACCTCTTCAGTCAAGAAGTGGGAAGACACA
>JBBPBX010082412.1:0-15741 GCA_038048925.1 Garcialebias charrua | reverse complement strand
GGTTTGAAACTAGAATATGATGCTTCCATCACAAAATAAAATCACTGAATAGCTATTGTTGCCTGGACTTCAACACAAACTTCCCTGCAACACGCTTGCAGCAACTTCATTTTTTCTCTTCCCTTGTTTCTTCACCTGGTTTGGGGGGCCCCAGCTCCATTTCTTCTACAGCCGCCCCTGCTTTCTCCTACACCAGCTCCTTTGCCTCCGTTCCTGCACTTTTTATTTCTCCATTCACCTCCACCTCCACTTTCTCTTCCTTATCACCAGCGGTGGGTGGGGGACCGGCTGCGCGCACCCCCCCTCCCCCGCCGGCAGCGGGAGGGGACCGGCCGCACACACCCCCTCCCTCCCCCGCCGGCAGCGGGAGGGGACCGGCCGCGCTGAAGCGAATAAAAGATAAAATCATCCAGTTTTACATAAAACCTAACAAGAACAGTTTTCTCCTTTGTGAGACAACGTGTTTGAGACTATCCGTGCACAAAAAAAAACTTAGGGGGCGGGTCCGGAGGCTCTGGGGGCCCCTAAAATTCCGGGGCCCCGGGCTCAAGCCCCTGTAAGCCCAAGCATAAATCCGGCCCTGCTCAGAGGTACTGTGTAAATGACATGCAGCACAATTTTTTTTTCAACATGAGTGTACAGTACATGTCCTCTGGTATCCATCTGGAGTTGCTGCAGCACCTTATCCTCCCCTGCTTCCCCTCAGACCCGGCTGCAGAAACAATTCAATGGGGGGGCATTCTATTTTTTCAAGGGGGCATATTTTTTTCAACATTTTATTTGCTTCAAGTTGAACAGCGGCTCTGTGACCACTCCTGGAACTCGACCATTCCTTTGTTAGGTCTAATGCTCCTTTTTTCAGGCAGACAACTTTTACTCAAATGTGTTTACTGCAGTTAAAATGACACATTGGTTTTACTTTGTGTTAAATAAAAACTCTCAAAGATATATTCATTCCTTATTATTCTTATTTTGCTTAATGACATTTAACTCTGCATGTCATCCCTGAAATTCTGACACACAGAATCACAAGTCCAAGTGTGAACTGTGTCACAGAGTAAACACAATAAAAACATGTATTATCTGCAGTATTGTTCATTAAAATGGCTCAACACTATTAATGTATTACAGAACATATACATACAGTAGGCACATTTGATATTGTAGGCCAATGCACTAGTTAATACTTTCAGCAAGTGATTTTACTTTAATACTTTAAGTATTTTTTAAAAGCAAGTACTTATTTACTTTTACTTAAGTAAAAACATTAATATGGTACTTCTACTTTTACTAGAGTACATTTTGTCTGTTTATTTGTACTTTTACTTAAGTACAGTGTTTGAGTACTTTCTCCACCACAACACACCACAATTATGCAGACAGTATATCAAATAAACAAAATACTGTACATTTATTATCTGCACAGCCATAAGTTTATATTGGACTACTCATGTCACAGAAAGCACAGTGGTTCTTACCTTTAGAAGTTCTTTCTGGTCTTTTTATTTGCAACGCTTCTTGTTTTGTTGATACACGGACAATGGTGAGCGTGTGTTTCTGTTTGAAACAATTAGTTTGCACCCGCCCCCCTCGAACTGTAATTGGCTAGAATGTTGCCTCGGCTTCACTGATTGGTTGAATTGTATGACGGACAAACAAAGATAGGAAAAATAGAAAGATGTTCACTCGGAGATTAAAAACCAACAAACAAAAAACTTCCCGTCGTCCAGTCTGTCAGGGGGGGCACAGCTGACTCTGCGGGGGGGCAATGCACCTCAATGCCCGCCCATGCAGCCGGGCCTGCTTCCCCTGTCCTTGTGTTTAAACCCACTGAGGATGTGTCCGTGTGTGTCTGAGGAGGGATTGCTGATCCTCTTTGTGGATGACTCTTTCATGATGATCTCATTCTTTCAGAGTCCAGAAACACGACGCCTGTCATCACACCGGATGGTTCGGTGTGAGGAGCTTTGTGTGTGTGTGTGCAGTGAGGTTTCTTACAGACAGCCAAACCTTTGATGCAACAGCTTCAATGACCTACTGTCCCCAAAACAGTGGGTGGCTGATATCTGTGTTCATTCAAACCATTCAAACACACTCACACACAGGTTTGTTTTGCTATCTTTATGGGGCATTTGCATTGACTTCCATTCATTTTTCATTAATTTCTATAGCCTAACCTTGACCCTTACCCTAAAGCTAACACATCCTCAATTCACACCTTAGTCCTACCCCTAACCCACCAACGAGACTTCTTATGGGGCCTGGGCTTTGGGCCCCATAAGGAGCAGTTGGTCCTCACAAGCCGTTTTCGCATTGACCGGCCCTCCCCAGTTCGGCTCGTCTCTGGTTGGCCCAGAGCCAGCCCTGGTCCGCCCTCGTTGATTACGCACTGTCCGGAGAGCAAGCCTTGAAGTGGGTGGGGTGTTCACTTGACGTGGGTGGGCAGTTCTTACCGAAAAGCTCAAAAAGGATATGACGTCAGTTTGTCTGCGACCCATCAACAACGCAGAACATGGAGGACGCGGAGCTCATGTATGTGTTGATGCTGCTGATCGAAGTGCTTCAGTTACACACTGCAGTACTAAAAGCGATATGTGAACGTCGAGAGAGATATCGAGTCAGACGAAAAATCGCGAGGCGACGTAGAGCACAGTGGTACCGAAGGTTCTGCATGGCTGTACAGGAACAGTGTAGTATAAGTTGTAAAAAATGGGCCTTACAAAGTAGCATAAACAAGGACACAATCACACACACACACACACACACACACACACACAAACGTCAGATGATATCCTGAACACAGCAGAAGTATTTTGGTCATCTCTTCTCACACTGTTCAAATGGATTCACATTTTTAATACTTTTTATTTTACTTTACTGCCTACAGAGCAAATTCAATATATATATTTAAATAAATCCAAGAAAATTGTGACAAAATCAAAAGGGACGTTTTCATACAGAAAGTTGGTGGCAGCAGTCCTTCCTCCTATCTCATCCATGCATCGTGTATAGAGTTTGTAGATTCTTATAAAGACTTGGGAATTTTAATTGATGCACGTCTCTATTTTAACACACATGGTGAACACTTGATAAATAAACAGAAATTGAACAGGGTTCTTTACCAGAAACAGATCTACCGTAGTTCAACTCTGAATGTCAGGAAACTCCTTGTAGCTGCTACTTTCCACCAGCCATTGACTATGGTGATATTATTTACATGAATGCCCCTGCCAGCTGCTTGCAGATGTTGAATGCTGTCTATCATGGAGCACTATAAGGTTCCTGGTTGTAACTACCGTACCCATCACTGCACTCTGTATTGGTCAGTTGGTCATCGTTAACTTTGTGCAGGCTCTTACACTACATCTCCCTGGAAGTGCCTTCCTCTTCGCCTGCTTCAAACCCAAAACGACCCATCCAGTTCCGTGACCTTAAAAACATTTCCCTTGATGTTCTGTCTGCCGATCTTCACACCCTGACCGCTGTCAATCATTCTTCTGCAGATGACTCTGTGGATTACTACAACCAATCTCTTCGGGAGCTCCTGGACCTACACGCCCCCTTAAAGACAAGACTGGTGTCTTTCTCGCGCTCAGCCCCTTGGTACACTGATGAGCTGCGCAAGATGAAGGCAACTGGCCGTGCTATTGAGAGACGTGTAAAATCATCTGGTCTGTCTGTGCATAAGCAGGCATATAAAGAACATCAGAAAGCATACGCCTATTCTCTTAAAGAAGCACGCTCCAAATATTATTCTAACATCATCAACACCTGCCCTGGAAACTCTAAACAGCTCTTCTCCACAATCACTCGTCTGCTTAATCCCATTAAGCAAACTCTTGAGGACTCTGCTCAAAAATGCGACCTGTTTCTTTCATCTTTTAAAACCAAAGTTGACACTATCAGATCTCAGCTCCACAACCTCCCCGTTCTCCGTGTGCCACCCACCCGTCTGCATTCTGGGACCCTAAACAGCTTTGACGAAGTTGTTCAGAGTGAGGTGGAGGCCATCATCAAGAAAATGAAGCCTTCATCCTGCGCCCTGGATCCTTTCCCCTCGTCTCTCATAAAAACCAATCATTCTGCAATAGGCCCACTTATCACTCAAATAATAAATCAGTCTCTACAATCTGGTCATGTTCCACTGCCTCTAAAAACCGCCATCATTAGGCCTCTTCTGAAAAAATCTAATTTGGATCCCGACATTTTTTCTAATTACCGCCCAATTTCACACCTCCCTTTTCTGTCTAAAGTGCTGGAAAAAGCTGTTGCTGCTCAGCTGCAGGATCACCTACAACAACACTCTCTGTATGAGAAGTTTCAGTCTGGATTCAGGGCAGCTCACAGTACAGAGACTGCATTGCTGAGGGTTACCAATGATGTCCTCTTGGCCGCTGACACTGGCTCTCCCTCCATCCTTGTCCTCCTTGACCTCACTGCAGCCTTCGACACTGTGGACCATAGTATCCTCCTCCACCGTCTTCATGTGGAGGTCGGTCTCTGCGACACAGTCCTGGACTGGTTCAAATCTTTCCTCTCCAATAGGCTGGAATGTGTTAGTCTTGGCAACGCCACGTCCCAGACAGTTTGTGTCTCCTGTGGTGTCCCTCAGGGGTCGGTTCTGGGGCCCCTGCTGTTTTCCCTTTACATGCTGCCTTTAGGTCAAATTATTAATCAGTTCAACATTTCTTTTCACTGTTATGCCGACGATACACAGCTTTACATCAGGACTGGAGCATCCTCATCTTCCACCTTGTCATCTCCATCTTCACTCACTGCCCTCTCTGCCTGCCTGGAGGCAATTAGGGCATGGATGAATCAGAACTTTCTTCAATTAAACTGCTCCAAGACTGAGGCCATACTGATTGGCACCCCTCACCAGGTACAAACATCTCCTATAACAAGACTTTCCTTTTCTGGACAAGACATCCCCCTCTCCACCTCTGTTACTAATCTTGGAATAAAAATGGACTCCAATCTTACATTTGAAAATCACATTAAGCATCTGTTTAAAACTTGCTTCTTCCATCTTCGAAACATCTCCAGACTTCGCCCATCCCTAACTTTTTCCGATGCTGAGAAGCTCGTCCATGCTTTTGTCTCCTCCAGGCTCGACTACTGCAACTCCCTGTTTATTGGAATCCCTGGCAAAAACCTTCAGAAACTTCAATATATTCAAAACAGTGCAGCAAGGATCTTGTTGAGAGTTCGTAAATTTGAACATATTACGCCCATTCTCCATAACCTTCATTGGCTTCCTGTCGCCTACAGAATTCAGTACAAAACTGCTCTCATTACACATCAATGCTTACACGGAACTTCACCAGATTATCTGAAGGATATTCTTATTCCATACTCATCCACCCGTTCGCTGCGGTCACAGAACAGCAATCTCCTTCACATTCCGAGAACCAAATTAAGGACCATGGGAGACCGGGCTTTCAGTGTGGCTGCCCCCCGCCTGTGGAACTCTCTTCCTGACTGTCTAAGAGCCCCACAGTCTGTGGTTGACTTTAAGAGCGGCTTGAAGACCTTTCTTTTCGACCAAGCATACTCTACCTCCTCATGATTCTACTTTTGATCTTAGCTGATATTGTTATTGATTTTAATTGTTTTATTATTTGTTTTATTGACATTTAATTCTGTTGCTCCTTGTAGCACTTTGAGATTTTCATTAATGAAAAGTGCGTTATAAATTGAATTCATTATTATTTATTATTATCTTCATCTTTAAATCCCTCCTTGGTCTGCTACCTTCTTATATCTCCTCCCACATGTCACGTTATCAGTGCAGTTACAGCGTGCGCTCTCAAAACATAATTACCTGCAGTGTCCTCTCTGTGCAGACTGAACTATGCAAAAAGGCCTTTTCTTATCTGCTTCTGCAACCCGGAACACCTTGCAACAGGAACTGAAGATGTCCACCTTAATTTCTTTATTCTCTGACCAGCCTTATTTAAGGATGCCCAATGTGCCTTACTGCATATGCCACTTTTGCCTCTATACCAACATCAACTACTACCTCATACATATACTGTGTACATTAACTCATATGCTGCTTTGCCACTCTTTGCAAATGTCAATGCTAGAACCTTCAGTTTATTTTATAGATATACTTTTTCAAATTCAAGATCTTTTTTATTGAATTTTTCATTTTTTTTCTTCAGACAACAACAACAACAAACAAACAAAAACAACAACAACAACAACAACAACAAAAAACCACAACAATCAATCTAAGTTACAACATGTAGAAAATAATCCCTACCCAATCACTGCCAAAAGAAAAGGAAAAAAATAAATAAAAGGTAAAATAGCCAAGAGACTGCATTAACCTGAATGAGTTGTGTTGTCAAAGAGACTGGAACAGATTCAGGAAAGGTCCCCAGACATTCTCAAATTTACCCTCTTTCTGTTGGAGTGTGAATCTGATTTTCTCCAGCTTTAAACAGGACATGATGTCAGCCAACCACTGAGCGTGAGTGGGTGGAAACGGTTCTTTCCACCTAAGCAAAATAGCTCGTCTGGCCAGGAGAGAGGTGAACGATATTACATGTTGTTGGTTTTTATTTAGGTTTGTCATGCCCTCTACAAGACCAAACAGAGCAATCAGTGGGTCAGGGTTCAGGCGTGTATCTAGTACATGTGATAAAGTCTGAAAGATTTCCCGCCAATATTTGTTCAGAGATGGGCAAAACCAAAACATATGGGAGAGAGAGGCTTCAGCATGTTTGCATCTCACACAGTATGGGCTGACATCAGGATACATAGAGGACAATTTCAGTTTAGAGATGTGAGCTCTGTGCACCACTTTAAATTGTATTAGACAATGTCTAGCACAGAGAGAACTGGAGCTCACCAGTTTGAGTATGGAGGTCCAAGAGTCCTCTGAAATAGAGGAGCCGAGATCCTCTTCCCAAGCAGCTTTTATTTTATCTGAGGAAGCACGCTTCAAATCCAATAGTTTACTGTAAATGAATGAAATGGACTGTTTTTTATTTGGGTCTAGAGAAAGAATAGTGTCAACAATACTGCTATCGGTTGAAATGGAGAGGCTGGACAAATGAAGAGTAATAAAGTGCCGTATTTGGAGATACCTGAAAAAATTGGACTGGGGAAGACCAAATTTTTCACATAGTTGTTGAAATGAAGCTAAAGTGTTATTGAGAAACAAGTCATTGAAGCGTACTATACCCCTTCTTTGCCATTCTTTAAAAACAGAGTCCTGAGATGAGGGTTTGAAAAGTTGGTTAGACATGATAGGGCTATAGAGAGAGAAACTAGAGAAATTGAAACATTTACGAAATTGTGCCCAGATTTTTAGTGAGTGTTTTATAACTGGATTTATAACAGTTGTAAGTGGTGGAAGCGGGAGTGAGGATCCCAAGAAAGCCACGGAGGACCATTTCCCAGAACACTGTGACTCCATCTCTACCCAGTCAGGGCTGTCAGGCCTGTTGTAATAGAATGACCAGAATGCTAGACAGTGTAAGTTTGCTGCCCAATAATAAAAGCGGAAATTTGGAAGGGCAAGACCGCCTGCGGCCTTAGTTTTTTGGAGATGTGTCTTATTTAAGCGTGGACGTTTTCCTTGCCACAGATATGATGAAATGATGGAATCTAACTGAACAAAGAATGAACCAGGGATAAAAACAGGAATATTTTGAAAAAGATATAAAAACTTAGGTAAAGTGACCATCTTGACTGAGTTAATACGGCCTGTGAGGGAAATGGAAAGCGGTGACCATCGGGATAATGCCTGCTTTGTCTGATTCAACAGAGAGACAAAGTTTTCTTTCTTTTTTTAATCACTGTTTTTTTATTAAAGTTTTTTCCTTTTATACATACAAATAAGAAAGCGTGGGTACAAAAAATGTTATACGTATGGTCTGTTTAAACAACATACATAAACGCAAACAAAAATTCTTTAAAACTTAATCCCATTCACTCCTATCCAGGTCACTGCCCTATGTCCACACACTACATCTTTAAACCTGACAAAAACAGAGAGCACAAAAAAAATAAAACAGAATTCACCTGAAATATTATTGTATATTTTGGAATGTATCAAGAAAAAGCCCCCATATTTTATTAAATTTCTCAGTAGAGTGCTGAAGAGAACACCTTATTTTTTCTAGTTTCAAGCATGACAAAAGGTCATATAACCACTGTTTATGAGTTGGAAGGGCAGCACCCTTCCATCTTATTAGAATTGCACGCCTTGCTAACAAGGAACAAAAAGCCAGTGCTTGTCTTTTGGAGGCTGATAGAGGTAACTCTTCACCACTGATACCAAACAGAGCAAGGAGAGGGCTAGGTGTTACTTCTACTCTGAAGATTGTGGACAGGGTTTTAAAAACATCCGTCCAAAACTGACCAAGGCTGGGACAGGACCAGTACATATGAACCAGTGTGGCCTCAGCAGTTTTGCATTTGTCACAGTATGGGGTGATTTCTGGATAAATACGAGACAGTTTGCTTTTGGAGAAGTGGGCTCTGTGTACCACTTTAAACTGAATAAGACAATGGCGTGCACATAGAGATGTTGTGTTAACAAGTTTGAGTATAGAAGCCCATGTTTCATCTGGAATGGTCATGCCCAGGTCCTCCTCCCATACAGCTTTAAGTTTGGGTGAGGAGGTCTCTATCATGTTCAACATTAGATTGTAAAGCCGTGAAATAAGCCCTTTACGGGTCGGGTTCAATTGTAAGATGGTTTCCAACAGTGTAGGCTCTGGTAGAGAAACTGAGCCTGAAAAATGTGATTGAATAAAATGTCTGATTTGTAAATATCTGAAAAAATGGGATTGTGGTAGACCATACTTATTGCTAAGTTGTTCAAATGATGCCAATTTCTTCTCAATGAAAAGGTCCTTAAAATGAGTAAGACCGCTCCTGTGCCATCCCAGAAACACCCCATCCTGAAGAGAAGGTTTAAACAAATGGTTAGGTGCAATGGGGCTTAGAGGGGAAAAATCCTTAAGTTTAAAATGTTTTCTAAACTGGCCCCATATTTTTAGTGAATGTTTCACTACAGGATTCAAAATGGAGTTGGGTGAGGAGAGTGAAAGTGGAGCACAAAGCATAGCTGGTAGAGATATATTATTGTTGTTGTGTAATTCCATAGTCACCCAATCAGGGGAATTACTCAGGTTATGGTAAAAATACCAGTGCACTAAGCATCTGAGGTTAGCAGCCCAGTAATAAAACCGAAAGTTAGGAAGACCAAAACCCCCCTCCTCTTTAGGTTTTTGAAGATTCATCTTATTAAGCCTTGGACGTTTATTCCTCCATATGTAGGATGAAAAAATTGAATCCAGCTCGTTGAAAAATATATTAGGAATAAAAATAGGTAGTGCCTGAAAAACATATAAAAATTTGGGTAGTATAGTCATTTTAATTGAGTTTATACGTCCTACCAAGGACATGGAAAGTGGCGTCCATTTTGTGAGGGATCTTTTCACTTGGTTCAACAGTGGAGTCAGATTTTCTTTGAACAAGTTTTTATGTTTTTTTGTCACTGTGACACCCAGATATGTAATTTTTTGTCTTTCAATTCTGAACGGCAAATTAGTAAAGTCTGATATATTTACTTTATTACTTAAAGGGAAAAGCTCACTTTTGGTAAGGTTCAATTTATACCCGGAGATCTGGCCGAATTGGGTAAACAAGTTGAGGGCAAAAGGCAATGAAGTTGATGGCTTGGAAATAAAAAGTAAAAGGTCATCAGCGTAAAGCGACACCTTATGTTCCATGTCATTTCTCCAGATGCCGGATATCTCCTTACTGGTTCGTAGTGCAATAGCGAGGGGCTCTATGGCTAGATCAAAAAGCAAGGGGCTAAGAGGACAGCCTTGGCGGGTGCCTCTTTGTAATTTAAATGGTTTCGAGGTTTGAGAATTAGTACGTACTGTAGCAGATGGCTGATGGTACAATAATTTAATCCAATGAATGAATTTTCCTCCAAAACCAAATTTACTAAGAGCTGCAAAAAGATAGTCAAATTCAACCCGATCAAAGGCCTTTTCAGCGTCAAGAGAAACAACACACTCATCCGAGACTGTGGGACTTGAATAAACTATGTTAAGCAACCTACGTATATTAAAATATGAATGTCGGTCTTTAATGAAACCTGTTTGGTCTTTTGAAATAACAGATGGTAGGACGGTTTCGAGCCTACGGGCAAGAATCTTAGCTAAAATTTTAACATCTGTATTCAAGAGAGAAATAGGTCTGTATGAGGTGCATTCCATTGGATCTTTTCCTTTTTTTACAAGTAGTGTGATACAGGCTTCATAAAATGACTGAGGGAGGGATCCTTGTTCAAAGCATTCAGTAAGGGTGGAACTAAGCTGAGCAGATAGTAAGACTGAAATTTTTTTTAAAAATTCAGAGGGAAAACCATCTGGACCTGGAGTTTTGCCAGACTGCATTGAAGCTATTGCTAGTGAGACTTCTGACTGGGAGATGGGTTCATCTAACCTGTTTTTGAGTTCAGGTGAGATGACAGGGATGTGAAGTTTAGCTAAGAAATCATCAATCTTTTTAGGATTGGTTTGTAATTGTGAGCTGTATAACTCCGAGTAGAAGTCTCTGAATGCATCATTAATTTTTTCATGATCTGTGATTGTATTGCCGTCTTGTTTTCGAAGTTTAGGAATAGTTTGCCTTGCCCTAGAGCCCTTAAGCATGGTTGCTAATAGTTTATCAGGTTTGTCGCCATGTACATAGAATTTGAATCTGTCATGCAAGAGAAAACGTTCAGCTGAATGTGTTGTTAGTAGGTCAAGCCTCGTTTTAAGTTCAATACGCTTTTTCAAAAGTTCCGGACATTGATTGTGTGCATATTTTATGTCAATCTCTTTGATTTGTTGCATTAGGTTATTCTGTTCATTAGTAGACTGTTTTTTTATTTTTGCTGAGTAGGCAATAATCTGGCCTCTGATATAGGCCTTAAAAGCATCCCATACTATGAGGCTAGAAATCTCTTGGGAGGAATTAGTAGCAAAAAAAAATGTATCTCATCCTGAATAAACTTTAGAAAGTTTTCATCCGAGAGCAAGGTTGAATTAAAACGCCACTGTCCAGTTCTTGGGGAAAAGTGAGGAAGAGATAGGGACATAGTGAGTGGGGCGTGATCTGAAATTACTATGCTCTGGTAATCACAGGAGCGGATCTGATTTAAGTATCTAATATCTGTGATAAAGTAATCAATTCTTGAATAAGTTTTGTGTACGTGTGAGAAATATGAGTACTCTCTCTTATCAGGGTTTAAAGCACGCCACACATCGCACAGTCCGTAGTCAGATAAAAAGGTTTGAATGACTGATGCAGATTTGCTTATGACATTAGTTTTAACAGATGAGCGGTCCAAAACTGGGTCCAACCAGCAGTTGAAGTCACCGCCCAGCACCAGACGATATTTATTGAGATCGGGTAAAGAAGAAAATAGTTGTCTAAAAAAATTATCATCATCTGTATTAGGAGCGTAAACATTCACCAGGGCAACTAAAGTGCTGTAAAGTTTCCCACTCACTATAACAAACCTGCCATATTTATCAGCTACCACATTATGGGCCTCAAATGGAGTATTCTGGCTGATCAGTATGGAGACCCCTCGTGCTTTGGCTTGAAAGAGAGAATGAAAGCGTTGTCCTCTCCAGCATGCCAGGAGACGCACGTTATCAGAGCTCCTGATGTGAGTCTCCTGTAGAAACGCCACATCTGTATTAAGGTGTTTAATATGGGAGAAAACCTTTCTTCTCTTCACTGGATGGTTTAAACCTTTAACATTCCAACTTAGGAAGTTTAAGTGCTGACTCATGTGATTTCAGAAATAAAGCTTGTGTGCTCCTTTATTACAGGTATGACAAATAGAGACTGAAACAAAAAAGATGAAAGTAAAATTATGCAACTGTGTGAGACTCCTGGCAGTGACCTTAGCCCTCCCCCATCCCCCCAACAAAAACAAACAAACAAACAAACAAAAAAAAAAAAAAAAAATGGCAGCAAGCTCTTCAAACCTAACATTCTTAAAAATTTAATCTTCCTGGTCTCAGAGACGAATCAGAGCTAACCACTGCTCCTAGGAATAAATGTAAACCCCTTATAATAATAGCCTACTGTATTAATATCTGACAAAAACAAACAACCATGACCACAGTAGTTTTTTTTTTTTTTTGTATATAATAAGTTCAAAAATTAATGTGAAAGGAGTCTCCAGTCTTGGTATTAGGCTATATTATTCAGCCATAATCAAACTGCTGTGTGGTGGGGCTACCTTTCCATTCATAAAGTCCACTGTGGGAACAGGGGGTGGCCAGAATCAATCCTTCATTAATAAATTAACATATGTCTGTTCTGAAAAAATATAGCCTACAAATGCGCACTGAAGGAAAAAAAGCTGCGCGTGTCTCCAAAGTGCACCCTGCCACGCCCCTGCATGTGTGTGTTTGTTACCTCTCATCCACTTTAACTAATGAAGTTATTAATTCATGGGTTCTCCGATGATTTGGGCAGTTTCTTGAGGTATTGTTGAGCCTCCTCCACCGAGCCCAAAAACTTTTTGGCACCGTTGAGCTGTGTTATGCGGAGCCGGGCTGGGAAGAGCAGAGCCGGCTTCAAACCTCGTTTGTAAAGTTCACTCATGACGTCCTTGTACTCCGCGCGCCGGCTGAGCACGTCAGGGCTGTAGTCTTCCACGATACGAAGGGACGCGCCTTTGTAGTCGAACTTCCCTCTGCTCCTGGCTTCACGGATGATGAGCTCTTTGGTCAGGTAGCGGTGCAGGCGGATGATCACCGGGCGCGGAGGATGCCCCGCGGGCCGTTTGGCTGCGAGGGAGCGGTGCGCTCTGTCCAGCTCAGGTGGAGTCGGGAGGACCTCTTTCCCAAATAACTCACAGAGGAGGGTGGAGAAGAAGTGAGTCGGGCGCCCGCTTTCCGTGTCTTCAGGTAAACCGAGGACTCGGACATTCTGTCGTCGGCTCCGTCCTTCGAGATCCGAGACTTTAACTTTTAATTTAGCGTTGTCCTCACGGAGAGCAGCGCATGACTCTTCGAGGGTGGACACGCGCTGGCTCAGATCTTCTGTTGCGAGCTCCAAAGAGCTGACTCGTTCTGCCTGTTCCTCCAGGGCCTGTCGTACCTGGTCCAGCTTGGAGCTGAGCATGTTGGCTGACGCTGTGATCTCAGACGCCAGATCCTCCCGGTGCTGCTCAAACAACGCAGTGATAGCCTC
Organism: Garcialebias charrua; assembly: GCA_038048925.1. NCBI lineage: Eukaryota > Metazoa > Chordata > Actinopteri > Cyprinodontiformes > Rivulidae > Garcialebias > Garcialebias charrua. Next base: position 2,502 of record JBBPBX010082412.1, on the reverse strand, counting down.
CAGCGTTAAACCCGCATCCTCCTTCTTGCTTCCTTTTGCGTTTCTAGAAGCCATAGTCAGAATAAAGAAAAAAGTCTCCAACGCTGAAGTTATACGGCAATTAGTGGAGAAAATAGCCGTCTGTGGGGTGGTGTTAATTAAAAAGTTTGGATGTCACCGGAGTAGCTCGTTGACACGTCTACCCTGTTCGCATGACAAACCGGAAGTCGACAAAGTTTTCTTGATATAAATCTTTATACCGCCTCGTAACTGTAACACCCAGGTAAGAGAATTTTGTCTTCTCAATTTTAAGAGGCCATTTACCAAAGTCAAGAGTCTGCGCCAGGGTATTGACAGGGAAAATTACACTTTTACTCAGGTTTAATTTGTAACCAGAGTTTATTCCAAATTCCTCAAGTAATGATAAAACGGAGGGCAGCGTGTCAGTCGGATGAGAAATGAAAAGTAAAAGGTCATCAGCATAAAGGGAGACCTTGTGCTCCATATCGCCTCTCCAGATTCCTGAAATTGTGTCACAGGACCGCAAGGCAGTGGCAAGAGGTTCAATTGCCAGGTCAAAGAGCATAGGGCTCAGTGGGCATCCCTGGCGAGTTCCTCGATGTAGACTGAAGGGTTTTGATATCTGAGAGTTGGTACGAATGGTTGCGGTGGGATGTGAGTAAATTAATTGCACCCATGTAATGAAATTGGGGCCAAAACCAAATTTGTCAAGAACATTAAACAAGTAGTCCCATTCAACCCGATCAAATGCTTTCTCTGCATCAAGGGAAATAACACACTCAGGAACAGTATCCGAAGGAGAATAAATAATGTCAAAAAGGCGTCTGACATTAAAAAAGGAGTGCCTGCCTTTAATGAATCCAGTCTGGTCTTTTGATATGATCAAAGGAAGGATCTTTTCCAACCTTTGAGCAAGAACTTTGGCTAAAATTTTGGCGTCTGTATTTAAAAGGGAGATTGGTCGATAAGAGGAACAGTGAGTTGGGTCTTTTCCTTTCTTTGCAATGAGGGTAATGCAGGCCTCTAAAAAAGATTTCGGAAGGGATCCTTGGTCAAATGACTCTAAGAGAACCGAGTGTAGGAGTGGGGAAAGTAATGAAGAAAATTTCTTAAAAAATTCAGCAGGGAAGCCGTCAGGACCCGGACATTTGCCAGACTGCATTACCGATACAGCTGACACAATTTCTGTCAGGGATATTGGGATCTCCAGTGCATCTTTCAGGTTGGGTGTGAGTTTTGGCATGTTGGTCTTTTCGAAAAACTGAGAAGATAAATTCTTGTTGGTATGGGATTCTGAAGTATATAAATGGGAATAAAAGTCCTTAAATGCTCTGTTAATTTGTAAATGATCTAGAGTTGTGGTGCCGTTCTCTAATTGGATCTTAGGGATGATTTGTTTAGCCATGGCACCCTTCAACTGATTTGCCAGTAGTTTTCCTGACTTTTCTCCATGTATGTAAAATGATGATTTACTTTTCAAAAGTGATTGTTCTATTGAGTATGTAGACAATAAATCAAACTTAGTTTTGAGTTCTACTTTTTTTTTACAGATTAGGGCATTTGTTTTGAGCATATTGTTGATCAATTTCTTTTATCTGCTGGGCTAAATCAGTTCTTTCTTTTTGAGATTTTTGCCTCAGCCGGGCGGTATATGAAATGATTTGTCCCCTAAGATAGGCCTTAAGGGTATCCCAAACGGTTGACAATGGGATCCCAGGAGTTCTGTTTATGGATAGAAAGAAGGTTATTTCTTTTTCTATAAATGTAACAAAATCATTGTTTGACAGTAACGTTGAATTGAATCTCCACTGTCTACTCCTTATAGGAATGTCAGGGAGGGACAAAGACAGAGTGACAGGTGCATGGTCTGAGATGACAATACTGTGGTAGTCACAGCCACGGACAGAGGGAAGAAGTTTGTTGTCCATGAAAAAGTAATCGATCCTCGAGTATGAGTGATGAACATGAGAAAAAAAAGAATATTCTCTCTCAGCTGGGTGTAAAAAACGCCATACATCGCACAGGCCATACTTAGATAGAAAGGCACGAATAGTGTGGGACGACCTGCTGGCTGTGGCAGGGTTTGTAGAGGATCTGTCCAAAACTGGGTCCAACCAGCAATTCAAGTCACCACTGAGTATCAATGAGTATGTGTTTAGGTCCGGGAGCAGTGAGAATAATTTCTCAAAGAAACCAACATCATCCGTATTTGGGGCATAAACGTTAACTAGCACTACTGGTGTGTTGTACAATTTACCGGAAACAATCACAAAACGACCATATTTATCTGAGTTAACTTGAAAAGGTTCAAATGAAATGTCTTGACTGATGAGGATCGAGACGCCCCGAGCCTTTGCTCGAAATGAGGAATGGAAACTCTGCCCGTGCCATGTTTGCAGTAATCGTTTGCTATCGTCACTTCTAATGTGAGTCTCCTGCAGGAAAGCAATGCCTGTATTTAACTGTTTTAAATGAGAGAGCACCTTCCTTCTCTTGACGGGG